>WAAB01006031.1:227234-244820 GCA_013389865.1 Piaya cayana
CAGGGTTTACAAAGCTCTTTTATGTTAGTATTTCTATTAAATTGCACTGGTCCAAACAATCATGGTAAATAGAATTTTGAGAAATTTGCTTTACCACATTTCCAGTATAGGGATCTGTTGGTTGTGCATATTCATGGAGAGCTCTCCAAATACACTCTTAGCTCTTTAAGAATAACAGGAATGTTTTCCCCATCCTTTAAAAATTTGCTATTCTTTTCACATGCAAAGTTATGAAGATGATATAAAAGCCATTTCTACTGGTATAACTGTGTTTTCAGTGGAGTCACTGGAGCAATGAAGGCTCTAGGAAGCACAAACCAGACACAAGGGTTACTTGGTATTCAGTTGTCACTTTTGTCTGGATGCTGGGGTTAGGTTCCTTCCCAACTGTTTAACCTGTTGACGTTCTTAAATGGTCCTTGAATTTTCACCTTTTCTTAAGTTTGCTTTCCAGACTAGAGTCTTAAGCCTGATCCTCAGAAAGAACGGACATGTTAGAAAGTGTTTGTGTAAGCTTTATTGCTGTTGTTATTCCTGGTTTTAAGACAGCTTCCATTTGGTAGATTTCTGTATTATTGCTCTCTTTAGTGAAAACTGATACACCTTTATTTGTGGTGATACAAAATTATTTTTCTGAGTAATTAAGCTTGGTTCTTTCTGAGCTGGGAGACGATGACAGCGGAAGCAGTTTGACATCATTGCTTGCTTTTATGATCAAATAATGTTTATGCTGCAGTTTTTTTGTTTTATCCCACTTTTTTCTGTTTTATTACAAGAATGTGTTTTTATATGAGCTAGTTCTTTATAATCCCTTGAACCTGCCTTCTGCAGTGTTTCCTTGTTTTGCTTTAACTGTGCCATTATCCTTCACATATCGTTGGTGAGTTCCAGCTGTGTGCATAACACTGTGCAGAACATAAACTTCTCTGAGGAGGTTATAGTGTAAGAAACCATTCTAGCTTTTCTTATTTTTCTTGTAATGGGTCAGGCAATAAGACCCAGTGAAATATTTAGAGGGAAGGGAAGATTAAAACCAGCAGTTTCTGAGACCTGTAAGAACCAAAAGGCAAATGTCAATGGGTTCTGTGAGGCTTCCAAGGACCTGAAGGTACTTTGACTTATGCTGAATTTGCAGAGGTTCCTTAAACATGTCCAGGAATTATAGGTGGCATTAACACAATTGGAATTTGTAATGGCAAGATTTATCATTTACTAAATTTTTAAATAGAGTTTGGCCCACTAAATACTTTACAGCAGTGGGTCTACTGATTTGTGAGACTTCTCCTACAAGCTCAGGTGAAAAGTACAGAATTTGGAGACATTTTTCCACAGATTTATGGTGTTTTACTGTACATGTATCCATTCCACGTCCTTTTTTTTTTTTTTTTTTTTTTTTTTTTTTTTTTTTTTTTTTNTTGGCTTAGTTTTTGCCTTTGGTTAGATGTTGTGTCCCTTGCAGTTGAGCAGGAATGCATTTCTGATGGAGTTGCTTTGTTCCTAGTGAACAGCTTCTCACGTGACATCAAGGGATATGTGTATTAAGAATAATAACAATAATAATAATAACAACTCTTTGCTTCCTTCTACCTCTATGCCAGTGTATAGTTTGCTGTCTTAATTGTGCCACCTCTCTTCAAACACTTACATGGGCTTTCGTTTCACTTCTGAATCAGGCTTCTTGTCTTTAAATGTTTCTCTAACTCAGCCTTATCTTATCTCAGCCCTCCAGTTTCTCATTAACAGCGTCAAGCATCACTTTCACTTTGCCGCTGTCTTTACCATCACCTAGTTTCTCTTTCCCAGGCAGAAACCTCTTCTTGTCCAACACTGGGAAAATACCTTAAGGTAACACACATATATGAAAATATATGCACACTGTTTAGAAATCTCTACAGAAAGCATAGCTTTGTCTGAATGCTCTCTAAATCCTTTAAGTTATGACCCATGATTTTCCCTCTCTAGAGTATGGCCCTTCCTGTGTCTCAATCTTAGTTACTCCCTTCCTCTTGCAAACTTCCTCGGTCTTGTCATTTCTAAGCATACGAGTTAAATAAAAAACATACAAGAAACCAAAATGTAACCAAAGGAGTGCCACTAAACTGTCTCCAATTCTTTAGCATTTTTATTTGCTTGTGTGTTCTATCTCCGTCTTCTACTTTTCATCTGTTTTTTTGTCTCTAGATTGTAAACACACCATGTAAGAATTGTCTCTTATCTGTGTTTGTACAGTGCCAGGCTCAATGGGGTCCAGGTCTCGACTGGGACCTTTGGGCACCACCACAGTATAAATGTCTGTTACTGATAATAATAATCTACCCACATCATGCAGATGTCTGAATTGTCTGAGAAATACAAACAAGGATCTTTACTAGGTTGGCAGGGAGCCATTAATTTTAGGTGCCAGTTTTCTTTTTCCCTGAATATGGTTTGGCTCTCTGAAAAACCTGGCGACACAAACCTCCCACTTCTTGGAAAGCTTGGCTCCCTGGTGATGCTGTGATTAAAACATCATTAGGCATGGAATACGACAGGTCAGGTGAGGCCCCTGCAACTATGCAAGGTATTCCAAGTACTTCTCTGATCCTTTGTTGTTGCTTTCCTTTGTGTTTGTTTTTTCTTTCCTTCTCTGAATGACAAATGAATGAATTGAAACTAGACAGAACTCCCCTACTGTTTTTCCGGGAGGGAGCACCTCAGATAATGAGGAAAACTATAGTTGGATTGATAAGCTTAAATAATAGCACTGTGAATAAAACAACAGCAGACCAGCAACCTGGCAACCTCCTCCCTCCACCACCTTTGCCCTTTGACTGTATTTTTCAAATATTGAAGGCCAAGGACAGCACTTGGGTCAGGTACTCTGGCCTCCATTGCTGCTGTGGAAATGGTTTGCCGCTCATTTGTGGAACCACATGCACCAGTGAACTTATTATTTATAATAGCAATGAAAAATTTACTTGTAGCAATACATGATTGTCCATGAGATGTTCAGAGGATTGACCATAGACAGATGGGCTCATTTTCAGCATGGAAGTCTGCTTGGGTACTTCAGCCTGAAAGCCACGCAAACCACATGGACTTACTGACATACCTTGGAAAGATCCAGGCTGGTGCTATGCACTGATTGTTCCTCATTAAGTTGATTCTGGTGGTATCTTCGCTGCTTTATTAACCTGTGTCTCCCTGTTGCTTCCACTTTTTCTTCCTCAGTCTCTAGTCTATAAGCTTTTGGGGGCAATACCTCACCCACGGTTTTCAAACCAAAGTTTCTAGGCATTGCTGTAATAAATATATAGTTATATACATACATATATATACATACATGCATATAAAAATGATGAAAGTCTGGGTGAGTCTGTGTTGTGTAACTGGAGTGTGGTGCAGAAATCCCTGAGCCAGTGCTGACCCAACATGGCAAATTGCCAGAGCCACCTGTGGGCTGCTCCTGTGTGAGCTGGCTGGATCTAGAGACCATAGAAAGTGAAGAAACTAGTTCCTTTGCTCTGGTGTAACTCCATATACTTATGGCTTTACTTTTTTCTGTGCTGGAGCTAACTGAAGAGGCACAAACTGGATTGTGGTGTAGGTTTTCTTGCTGACCTTGCATGAGTGGTACATGCAGGTGAGTAAGGGGCAGGAGAGGGGTCATGGTAAGACCAATTGACCTGGAGTACTTTACCATAATAGAAAACATGCTGCAGTGATACTTGAAATAGCATCAGGCCTTCTGCATGTAGCCATGAATGGTCTAGGTCAGTATGAACCTAATCTCACGAGACCTCAGCAGCAAATTGTCATCTGCAGAAACTGTCTTTGAATACTATGAGTTAAAGGAAACCTGGTCTTTTAATAGACCAATGTATTGTTTAGTCATAAGATAATCTAGAAAATTGGGTCAGATAGATGTTGCATCATAGCAGACAGATTATTTGGTATTAATCAAGAAGCACATAGCGAGGTATATATCATAGATATTTAATTACATTAGTGGAGTTATCTTTAATCGTTGGGTAAAGTCATATGATGGAACCTGATCGAGTCACCGTGGCTTAGCGGGGTACCGCCCATCTGTTTAAATGTTAGTGAGAATGACTCACAGTGTTAACACGACCGTGCAGAGGGAGGAGAGCCAATGTGGTCAGTTACAGCAGCTTGGCTAACATGTGGTATTTTACTAAGCCACCGTAACGTTATCCATCTAGGCTGCATATGCATCCATCCAAAGAGAGATAGTGTACGAATGCTGACTGAGACCCCACGTTGTCCAACAGCAGGTTCCTGCTGGAACACAATGAAAATACTTAAAGTTGGGCAAAAAACCAAACATGGATGGTCAGATTTTCATTGAGGTTGAACAGTTGCCAGTTCTTTATCTTATCTATCTTTTATTTATGGGCTGTTTGCCCAACAACCCTATTTATTTAACAACACAGGTGCCAAGGAATTAAAATCCTTCAGTCAGCAATATTGACTGACAGGCTGCAGGCAGCACTTCCTCAGCGTTTACAGAGAGAGGAGCAGAGTCAACGTGTCCAACATTAAAAATAACAATTATAAACTCTCACTGACTTTCTTTGCTGCAGGATAGAAAGCAACAACAAAAGAGATTGTGTTGTCCTTGGAAGGAGAAGAAATATTTTAGACAAATTGAGTATCTCAGCCTGTACAGTTCTGTGGCTTTCATGCTCCCTGAGGTCTGTGCAGGCGAGTGTGCATGAGCATGTGCTAATCAATGACCTGTATTCAATGTGGAAGCAATAGAAATATCCATGAGTACTGGCCAATGTCAGGCTTCCCCCATGGAGAGCAGAATCTGGTGTGCATTATGTAGCGCTTTTATTGGTGGCAGGAGCAGTGTAGTCTTTTCAACAAAAAAGGTCAGCCTTGAAGCACAAGGTTTCTCCGACTGCTCTGCACCTTTGCAAAACCACACTTGGGAACAGACTAGCAGGAGTATAGCAAGAAAAAAAATACCTGAAGTACTGAGGAATTTTTTTTCTCTAGCTAAGCGTAAAGCATATGCAGACCCCCAAAGCAAAGCAGCATTAAGGGTGAAACTGGGGACAGCAAGGAAGCTTCTTTGCCATTTTAATAAATACCAATAATTCCCTTTTGCCCAAGTCCCATATTCCCAAACTCATTAAAGCAATTTGGGAATTTTTTTTGGCTCTGGAACATATAAGCAAAGTGCAAACTGTGCAGTCTCTTGAGAATCACTTACGCAAATTGCATAGGTCAGGCCAAAATAAGTTTCTGTCAAATAGCCTAACACCTAAGCTTATTATGAAACCAGTGAGTTGTACAAAGGGTCTGTATGTGGGACAGTCTCAGTATGAGTCAACGGAGGGGCTGTTGTCATGGTACTTGTTTTACTTTGGTCCCACTGAAAACTCAAGCAATACTTTTATTGAATGCTTTGCTCCTGTTAGCCAGCACAGTTCCCGTAGACTGTTTCTGAGCTGGTGGACCTAAAGGGCTGCAGAGGTCTGGTGGGTGGGTCAGTGCTAACCTCTGCCTCCTCCTAGGACTGACACAAGAGTGCACAAGTGCTTTCTCCTCTCCTGTCCACTCCTTGCTGCTCTCCTGGGAGGAAACTCAAGGTGCGTCCGAGGCAGGCATGTACCATGCTCTGTTCTGCTCCTCAGCACCCACAGTGTGGGGTTCTCAATCCTTCCATCTGGCAGCTGTCTCACAAACTTTACAGGACAAGATAGGGAAGCCCTGTTTGAACTTGCTGTCTGCTACTTGGCAGGGCTGTAGTTGCAGTGGGGATGGACTGGTGGAAAGTGGACTCTGCTCGTGCGGGTCACCATAGCCTCTGCAAACAAGACTGACAGTTCTGACATTCAACTTGGTATCTGCTGACTTTTTTCTTTTCAAAGGAGCACTGAATCTGTGCTTTTGTGCTATTTTGACCCTCTCCTAATGATTCCTCTTGTGTGAATGTGTGCAGGTGCGTGGAGCAGCTGTGTTCTGAGTGGAGACCAGGATATGTTAGGGGCTGTGTACTTGATGTATTACCTGAGCTCCTTTTTCCTGCACTACATCCATTCCACTTACACCACCTTCACAGCTCCACAGACTTAGCCTTGTGCTGAGCTGACCATAGAGTTCCCTGTCCCAGAAACTGTTTCATGCTCCCTCAGAGCACTTCTTGTACCCTCTCACAGGGCTGCGCCACGTATTTGGGAGACAATGTCTTTGGGGGTGTGTGAAAATGTAAGGTACATCATATTCCTGCATCAGTAGATAACCAGGGAAGCATGAGAAGAGCTTCTTGTCTGGATCAGAGATACATTTGTTGTTGTTTGTTGTTGGGGTTTTTTTTTTTCCTCCCTCTGAATAAGATCTGTATGTGTCTGGAAGGATTTTTAGAACATCCTTCAAAACACAGGCTTTTTCTCTCCATGGAGAACGAAGACAGAAGGATGGGTTCAGTCATGTGCAGCTGCTAAAGAGAGGGCAGCTGAGGGCAGAGGGGTGGGAGAAGGAGGGGCAAGGACTTTGATGTGGCATTTATTGGTACAGAAATATTGGGGGAGGAATGGGCTTGAAAAGAGGAGGGTTGAAGAACTGAAAGTCCAAGGATGGGAAATGCTGGGGAGTTCTAGGGAAGAGGGGTTTAGGTGGTTTGACCTTTGGGCAGATGAGGATGAGACCTGTAGGTCAGAAGATGCTGGTATTCATTTGGGAGCCTGGACATGGTGTTCGCCGTATGGGATGCCTGTGAATCCTGTTGGTCACAGCCTTTGACCTCTTCATTTATTGTTAGAGAAATGGAAGTAACAGCTAAGCTTAGAGGAGTGGTGTATGTATTCATGATTGCTGATACCACTTACATTTGAAGGGGCAAGAAGTAAAGCCCCGTTATTTGACGTGATTTAGTTCAGACCAAGTGGGAGAAATGACTGCTTTCCCCTTGCAGCTTTGAAGTTATGACTCTGCTTCCCTGAACAGCCCTGCCTGGTTATGAGGCTTTCATGGCTGGCTGTGGACTTGGCACTGAAGCCAGGGGTGCTTCTGCAAAGGCTGAAAATCAACGCTGATGTTCAGAGGCACCAAATGTCTTCAGGCTCTTTCCATACAGCTATGCCTCCTTCTCTCTGTTCTTTTCCATATTTTTAGGAGTATCTCTACTGCCTAATAAAGAGTGTAACCTGTGTATTATTCTGCAGAGCATCCTGCTCTGTGAGAATATAACATAACAAATTGTACTAACAATGTTTGTTGAGGCACTGTATGTGAAAGCTTTCTTGTTTTCTTGCTTTATTAAAAGATAACAAGTTATATTTTCCCCAAATTTCAAGCAACTCATATTTCCCTCAAAACTAAAAAAATACCAACAAACCTGTTTGATTTAACTAATTCCCAAGACTACCTCCTAAAGGCTGTTTTCAAGCAGTCCCAGTTTGTTTAATCCATTAATTTTATAATTATTCTTCTTTGCGAGTGGACCTGCTTTCTCAAATGTACCATTTTCCCTGTGCTGTACTTAGAAAAATCCTTCTAAATCTTTTAAACTACATTTGCCAAAATATCTCACTCTGCTTTTTATAGTCGATACTTTTTGCCTTTACAATCTACTTAATCAGAATGTAATTTTGCTAATTCCACCACCCCCCCCCCCCCCCCCCCCGACATGTTCTGTGCCCTGGTGACATGCTAACTGGTAAAATTAGGAACCTCACTTTGGAATAAAGGTTGTACAGTTATAATACAGAATAAAGGTTGGTACAGTTTCGCGGGACAAAACAGGCAAAGGCAAACCAACTCATTTTAGAGGAGTTTATGTACACGTGATAACATTTCAAAATTGCGTTTAATTTTCTGCCATAGTCTGCAAAACTATCATCCAGATATTTTTGTTCCAGAGGACTGAATTTACAGCAAGGCACTGATGTGGCATGCCAGGAAATTTCATTGCTTCATCTGTAGAAATCTTTTGCTGGCCACTGTAAGACATAGAGGTGCATAGACTCACATTGGCTGTTACATTTCCCTTCACGTTTTATCCGATGAAATATACTGCTGCTTTAACCGGTAAATAGTAGAAGGAAGGTGATTCATGTTTCTTGAAACCCTTCTGTTCTGTAGGTTCATGCAGGACAGGACAAATGCTGTATTGCCTTATCTGCAACTGCTTGTCTAGAGTTGCCTGTGCTTAGCACTGGCTTGCAGAGAAAGGATTGTTTTGGTCTTCATAGCCCGTGACACCTTTCTTTCCTTTTCTTCTAGGCCTGTCCCAGGTTCTCTGTCTTCACTACTGCACCTACACAACCGACAAAGACAGCCTATGCCTGCCTCTATGCCAGGAACCCTGCCCAACCCCACCATGCCTGGATCTTCTGCTGTTCTAATGCCTGTAAGTTTTTTGGTTTCGGAGGGAAGGAAGACTGGTTATTTGCTTGATTCAACCTATGCAGAGGTTAAAGACTGATGGATTTTCTAAGAAATCAAAGTGTTTTGAGTTAAGGAGGCTGGACCTCACTGCTGCATCTTACAGAAGAGTATTGCCGGCACAGTTAATGGTGGGGCAATTAGTGTGGGACCGAGTAGAAATGGTTTACGTGAGACTACAATTTCTGGTTCTCACAGTTGGCCATGGAAGTTAGATCAGTATGTTTGCGTTGGAGCAAAAAGATTAGTCAGTAACTTATCAATAAGTCTCCCCTGGAATATCGACCAGGAAGTTCAACAAAAGAAATGTGACATGTCACTGTGGGCAGGTTTTTTTTCTGGCATGATTCTTAAGGAACTCGAAATGGAGAAAACTTTCTGCTTTAGTGTAAACTCAGGGGCTTTAGGTTGCTGCCGGGGAGTCCTTTGGGCAGCTCTACTTGCAGACAGGCAGGTGTGCTCTGGCTGAGAGTCATGGAGATGTGAGCATGGAGGCGATGTAGACTCTTTTAGCTCCGGCTGCCCTGGCCAGAGCTCTTGCACCACAGCCCTCCTGAAAGGCCTACAGAGGTGATGGCAGTGGGAGCTGCTCCTGTTCCATGAAAAAAGTGAGGGGGCCCTGACAGAGGCAGCTTCTTCCTGCCAGCAAGTAGTGGGACATTCACCCTCTCCCCCAGACCCAGCACCCGCTCTTGGTGGGATCATGGAGGATGTGAGTCAATACCTCACCAAAGGACACAAGCTATCTGCACCTGCTTGGCGTAGCTCAGGAAGATCCAAAACCTTCCTTCTTTCACGAACCAAAGATTCAGAGGACTGACTGAAAGCAAAATAGAATGCTCAGCTCTCATTCAAAGCAGAACCCTGCTTATTACTCCTACCAATGACAAGCAGAGTAAACCCAGCTTGCATGTTTTGAGGGAAGACACTTCAGGAAATTATTTTATCCAGGCCTTACTGCCATTAGGTTTCATTTGAAAATTGTATCCCTCCTTCTCAGCCTAGTGAGGTTGGCTTGCAGAAAGGGCTCTGAGCAACCATGAGGAGTTCCTCCTTGATTTTGCTATCTGCAGTACATGAAAGCTTCCCTTACAAGACAGATGGGAAACTCTCCTCAGCTGAGCAGTCCAAGAGAAGGAAAAAGAGCCAATTCATTTTTGATAGACTTAAGATTGTAGAATTTTATTTATGTTTTTAACAAGCTAAGTCGGGCTGATCTGACAGGAGAAGCCACAACTTTATACAGTGATGCTTTTAAAACCACTTAACTCAGAGTGTTGTTATACTGAAAGGGAGAAAATCATTTAAAAAAAGTGCAAACCTGGGTGGCTGCTACATTTGTTTAGTAAAGAACTCTTTTCTTTATAATTGGCTGTGAGTTTTCAGGGCTGATTCTGATGAAACACATGCCTGTGTGCATGCACACATGCAATTCACGACACAGATTGTTATTTTTCCAGTCATGAGTTGAAGAAATAAAGCTGAGTCCATTTAAATAGAAACCAAGCATAAATTCTTGCAAATGTCTCCAGATGTTTTAAACCCTTCTTTTTTCCATTTTCTTTTAAAAGATGGAGCGACAAATGTCAATGAACTCCAACATCATGGGGATGCAGGGGCCGAACCTAAATAATCCGTGTGCTTCACCTCAAGTCCCCCCAATGCATTCAGAAGCCAAAATGGTAAAAAGAATTTTTTTAACAAATTATTTCAGTTTCTTATATTGCTCTTCCATTACCCAGACAGTGGGGGATGTAGCCAGACACCGCTTACTTCATTCTTAGTCATATGTTATACTCTTTCTTAATATGCTGCAGTAAATTGCCTTTGTGCCTATGAACTTTCAAGATGTTCCTAGTCATAGCTGAACTCTCGGTAACAGGGAACTAAGTGAAGGGTGGGATAGCTGATCCATACTGTGTTAAACAGGAATTTTGGTGCAGATTAGTAGAGTTTAAGCAAATGGTCTGTCTGATTGTCTGATAGCGTCTGTGCTCCCCAGCTTAGCTTACGAAAAGTTGTCTGTTAATAAAGAGTGAAGTAAAACGTGTCTGGTGCGGAGACAGTCTACATAGTCTTTGTTCCAGACAGATGCGTGGTTTGTGAAGGTAATGGCGGCATTAGAAAAGCAGAGCAAATGACGTGTATAAAACTGGGATATTTTCTTTTGCTTGAGTGCAACAAAGATGTTGCCATCAAAGTGAAGAGTCAGAATTTGGACAAAAATAGTTTATTTGCATGACTGAAATGCAAAAGGGTTTTTATAAGTTGTCGTATGTCTTACAAGTCAAGGCTTCTCAGGCGTATGCACAGGTATAGGATTAATATACGTAAACTAAACTACAAGTGGGCGTTTGGAAGTTTCCCCGACCCTTATATACGCTCTCGTGGAAGAATTCAGCACTAATATCCCTGAAACTGAGTTTATCAATGTAGAAATACTTAGGCTTTTTCCATTTCAGAGCTGCCATTTGCTAGATAGTGGAAATACAAGGACAGAAGTTTGCAGTTTAACTCTGTAGGGTTTTTATCCTCTGAAGTTATCTCGTCATAGTGGAAAACAGGAGTAACTTCATTGAACTTCATTCAGTGGCATTTTGCCAAGGTAAAATTGTCATAAGTGAGAGAATGAAATCAAGCCGACAAAGATTAAGCAACCACATGTTTTTATATATTTCTACTTTGCATGACTGGTACAACTTTTAACATTGTTGTCATCTGTCCTGAGGCAAAGAAAAATATCTCATTGTCTATAGCTATGGCGCATGCAAAGGACTGTGGGTTAAAGAGCAACAACATATACGAGTTTATTCTGTCTTTGTTTTCTTAGATTGGAGAGGTCATGCCTTTGCCTCACTGTTGGTCTGGGTTAGGCTGTTAACCCAACCTCTGTTAACACCCCGTCTAAAACCACACTCCATAAACATGCAGCCAGTTGGCCAGAAGAAGAGCGATAGCCAAAGACGCTGGCTCCCCCAGCCAAGGAAAACCTGTGGTCAAGAGTTCTCTCTCTGCTGTACCACACAGTGACAGTGACATGCCAAATGGCAACAGCATCTGCAGCAGAGCTTGTTAAAAACTTTTTGGAATAGGCGAGTGTTTTTTCAACTCAAGCGCAGCTGAGCCAAGCTAAATACTCCTTGGCTGAATAAATCTAGAACTGGCATCTGTTTTGGGGACTAAAGGTTCTGTAGTTTACTCTCCCCTCGTTACCCCCCGCCTCTTTTTTTACTGGAAGTGTGAGGCTACCTAAGACCAAGATTAAAATATCGGTGCATATAGTGAGATTTCTCAGCTTAAATAGCTGAAACTGTATATTAATACAAATCACTTTTTAATCTGGATGAGCTGGTTTTGTCCCTTAACCTAACCTATGAAGCTGCCTCTTTCAGACAGAAATTGCTATCAGTTCCAAAGCACAGTATAGTGAACAAGGAGCCCCTGCTCTTCCAGAGGTGGAAAAAATATACATGCATTAACTATTAAGAGTAAGAAGCATAATTCAGAGCTTTCAGCTTTTTAAATGCGGGGTGTTTTTTATATCCTATGCTCTAGTTTTATACTTCATGTTTGAGCATACATGTAACGTAAAAACACTCTTTGTTTAGCCAGTGCGTTGAAAAATATGAATCTATTAACAAAGTGGAAAAGATCTAGGAAAGATTCAGATCAAAATTATTTCTTACATGTAAATTCATGAGTTTTAAATGTGAATCATCCGTATTACAAACATGTCAGTTCTTATTAACTATTTCACTTAACTTCGTGCTCAAAGAATGAGACTTAACATACTCTGGCAACTTTTTTTTTTTTAAGAAGTGGAAAATGAGGGTGCTTAGTACGTTGGTGGATTGTGCCCTGCGTTAGGAAGGAATTTCAGATTTCCCCGGATTCTGCTAATGTTATTACTGATGGTGCATCCAGCACTGCTTATGTTCTGTTTGGCTGGCCCCACTTTGCGAAGAATGTATGCGATGAGCACTAGGCAGAGTGCTCCAAGCTCATAGCTGCAATATCTGGAGAAGTTTGGGGGACTTTGGGCGTCATTCATAAGCCATCCAAATCCATGGTAGATGGATCAGCATTTTCTTTGTGCCTCCATGAGAGAATGCAGGAAAGGCTCCTCTAAATGCAGGACCCAGGTGTGAGATCGAGTCTGTCTGGCCTTATGCACGTGAAAGCACGTACCCGAGCAATGCCAGCACAGTTTGCTATGCAGCAGTCGTAACACTGTTTGGTGACTCGTATGACTCCATAAAATAAATATGAATAAATATTTATAAATAAATAAATTTATAAATAAATTTATAAATAATTTATAAATAAATAAATAAATAAAATGCTGTGTGATACCAGTTTTTCTAGAGAAAGCAGATAATCAGCAAGAGATTCATGTCCTCGATTGGTCTCTAATCAGTTTGCAGTAGGAAACGGAAGCCAGTCTGATAAATAAACAGACACGTATAGAATGTGTGTTGAATTAATGTTTTTATAACATGCAGTTTATTTTTCTGTTCCTATTTTAATCAGCTTGTACTTACTGGCGTTCATAGAAAGCCACATTTTGCAACCCGAGATGCTTGTTTCCTGGTTTATTTTTTCAAGAAAATATTACTTCAAATGTTAGAGTATTGTAGATGACATCCCAGAAATGGTTTGATTTATCACAACAATCTCAATTTCCCTCACAGTGTGCTCTCAATTAGCTTATCACCTCGTGCTTTGAAACTGTCCCAGTAAATGCTTTTTTTTCTTAGACTCGGAGCTGACTGGATAAAATCTCCATGCTGCCCACCAAAAACACACACTGATTTTGCATTAAAAAATACTGTTTTGGCAAATGGAGGAAACATATAGCTATAAGTCCACGTTGCAAGAATATGCAGAATACCACATGTATTAACATGTGGTTCGGTAGGGTGAGGATATTATGAACTCAAAATTGTTACCGTTCCCGTTGCCTTAATGTACTGCTTACATACAGTTTGTTTTGCAGTTTCAGAGTATCCGAGGTTTTATAACTTGGAAGTGCAATACTGTGTGGATTACCGGAGTGAAAGATAAATAGTGTGCGCTGAACCACTGTAAGGCTGCACGAAAACAGGTCTTTTCAGTGAAGCTGATGCATCTCTATCTGAATTTTGCAATGCATCGTTCTTTACCTGCAGAGATTTATGAGCTCTGAAAGGAGGTATAAAAACAGACCAGCAATGAAAATAATCCCGACTTAAAAACACAGCTTTTTTATTTGACCTGTTACTTTATCCCTCACCCCCTGCCCCTCACTGGATACATAGTTTTATAAAACTTAAATGAAGTATAAGTGTTTGCTTTGCCTGCCTTCCTGACAGAATCTGTGCAGTTGTTGTTTAAGAAAAGGAGTGATTTTTGTATAAGAAGTATGTGGGGTTGTGGGCTTTTGTTTTTCCCCTTGTATATATTACTAGGTTGAACAGCAATAACATAAAAGTTAATTTGAAAGTGCCTATCGTATGTAAGAGTGAAACAAAGACAGAAATGAAAAGCAATAAATGAGTAATGAGCTTGTTCCTAATTATAAGGGTAAAATATCCATATGAACTGAAACTCGTAATTTACTTAAGAGTGGGCAGCTTTGGCAGAACAGGAGGAGCAAGGTGAAAGGCATTGTAGTTAGCCAGTTATCATCAGCACTAATTTTTATTCGATTTCATGAGAGTTAAAGGTCCAGATCCTACTGGTGACTGTGAAAATCCCTGTCTAAGCATCACTCATCTCTCCATCTCAGCAGAAAGGTACGACTGGCTGCGGGGACCTGAATCCATTTCATACAGCTGTCAGACAGGCTCTGCTTGCTTTCTTCAGAAACAACCAAGCAGACACAACTCAGTGGTAGAGGTGACTGGCTCTCCTCAGAGTGAGATTTGGGTTTGTGTTTGGATGGAGTCTTCCGCTGCTTTGTGTTTTACAAATAGTCTGTGTTTCCCTGCCTGTGAGATGTGGTGGTTTGACTGGTGCAAAGGGAGAAGCTGCTGGAGTAAGCTCCAACCCCCAGCTCTGGTGGTTTGGTTTTTGGCTCAGCCCTTTTAGCAGCCATTGGATGCAGAAACAAGATCTCTGCTGTAAAAGCCGTCAGTTCTAGCCCAGCTAGTGGCCTTGGGAAGGACGTCCCACTGGGTACTAGCTCCGGGACCAGGTCTGTGAGGTTCCCAGGCTGGAAGGAGGCTGGCAGGATGGGTCTGGGCAGGATCAGAGCCACTGAAACTCTAGGTTTAACTACTTAGCACTTCATGACTGAAGATATTCTTTTAGATATAATGAACAGTTTGAAGTCTATGTTTTCCAATCAAGCTGGCTGGGAAAGGAATCACTTTAATAGAGCAACACGTGTTACTTCAGGGCCAGACGGCTTTTCTTTGCACAGATTCTGGTCTACCGAGCAGAAAGAGAAATGTTGCATTTCTGCAGAGCTTTCAACAGCAGTTGCTCGTCTTGTCCTTCGCAATAAAGCAATGAAAGCAGGAGCAGGAAAAAAAAATCAGTGAAGCCTTCCAATAAAAAAAAAAGAATTGTGACAAAATTTCCTGTGTCCCTACCAAGAAATGTTTTCAAGGAAGCAAATGTTAAATAGTTAAAAACCATGGTGTTCCTGCAACTGTTGACAAAACTCACTGTTCTGAAATTGTATCTCCTGTTACATTTGTGCTTACATTCTAAAGTCCCTGAAGCCAACCTTCCAGTGTCCTCCTGATCTGTGCTTTAAAACCCTTGCTGGGCAGTAGCTTTGCCTGCAGACAGAATGCCTTGCTGTGGATTAAGGTATTATCGTGATGGGTGAAGCTAATGATATTTTTTTTTTGTTTACTGAAACAGGACCTTGTACCCGTCATGCCTAAATGCTGAATTATGAAGTAGACTGGGTAGGAACTAATTCTTCTTAAGCTGTCAGTGGCTCAATAAGTGCAGTAGAGAAGGGAGCCAGTTCAGTTACTCATCGCTGCTGCAAATACGTGCTGAATATTTAATTTTGCTTCTCCTGAGTGCATACAAATTGTGTTGCTTGTTGCAGATACAAGTTGTAACAATTCCTTGCATTTTTCTTTCTTTGTGTCACTTTATCCTGTGGTGATATTATCAGCACTACTTCCTGAGAAGAATTGGGATTTTTATTATTTTGTTTGCCTTGATTCGGTTGGGTGTTAAAGTGACCTCTCTCCCCCCTACACCAGTCCTCACCCACTCTCTTTCCCTCTGATTCTCCACCACCCCATTTCCTCAGAGGATTTGCTGTCTTTGTAGATTTGTTTCTCTTTCTCCTCTTTCCTCCAGTGTCCACCCTGATTTTGTAACCATAGCAATAATTGAAATACAATCCTAATATTTGCTTGCTGGAGCTATCATCTAGCCCGACACAAGAACTGCTGGCTTTTGTGTGCTGTAACATTTTGAAACTTAAGTCAGATGCATCTGTATTTGTGAGGGTGACTAGTGTGGTGCTGAACCATCCCTTCCAGAAAAGGTTTTGCTTGTGTAAAATTCTGTGTCAGCGGGAGCTGGTGCAAGTAAAAGCAAGTCCTTGTAGTAGTGAAGCCAGGGGAAGAAAGGAAATTATGAAAGTAAAAACAAGGTTGTGTTACATGGAAGTTCTGCCTTGCATAGATATATTTCAGTCTTTTGCTTGAAATATGTACAGCTTTCTCTTTCCAAGATTTTTGCGAGAGCCGTGAATCATGAAAGTTGTTTTGCACTTCAGGCTGTTGCATGTTAAGCCTGATGGTTGCTTGGGATGTACATCTTGTGACAAGTGACGGGCTTTGAGGGGATCGTGTTAGATCTTTACCAGCTCCATATTTTAACCACCGAGGACATAAGAGCTGGAAGCAAAATTTTCATGCCAATAAATCTCTTCTTTATGGACAGGCTTAAAAAGAATTTTCTAAAAACTATACAGTAGCTAATGAAGCAGTTTATTAATTATGATAGCATTCCTGTGAAATAAGTAATTTTAGACTGTTGAAATGAGAGAGAAAAGTGAAGTGACTCACTAGAGGCCACACGGTTTGTCAGTGGAAGAGCTGAAACAAGCACGGAAGAATTTCTGGCTGCCACTTCCAGAAAACACAACTTCTATCTAAGTAGAATTTATGTATATGTATTTTTTCAAGTTAATATTAATTTTTAGTATTATTAATATCAATATCATTGTTGAAATGGAGTGTTTTTTCAGGACTAGTAAAACACCGGGGAGACAATGAGCTTCTCAAGCTTACAGGGGGTGCAGGCTCAAATTTAGGATCCAAATCCAAATGAAGGTGACGGTTTGTGTTTGGATTTAATGCCCCTGAAATTCCCTGAACTTTACTTGTGAGATTTTGGCTCACAATGACAAAAATTAACTGATCTTCTGAGACTTCTGTCATCTGAGATGATGGAAGCCTTGTGAGATCAGCTTCCCTGACATCGTGACTTTTCACTGAAACCTCAGGAGAGCACTTACTTTTCACATAATGTCAACCATATCCAAACCAGGACTAACAAATACCCCTGTAGAGCTCCATCTCAGATCACAGGCATATTTGAAATACTGCTGCAAGCTGTGTTCAGTCTGAGGAAATGCTCACAGCATTTGTTGTTCCTTCTGTCAGATATGGCCAGTTGACACTTTTCAGCAGTGGGAGGGTTAGATACTGTCTTCCAGCTGTTCATTAGTGTAACTTGTCTTATTTATGCTCGGAGGTAATTTAAAAACTGGGACACGCTGGGTCTCCCACCCTGGAAACACTTACACAGCGAACTTTGCTCTGCTCTGCATACAGTTTTTACCAGCAAATAGCTGGCCAGTAACGTTTATCTGAGATTTTAGTGTAGGAAATGTTATGAATAGTCTTCCCAAATGTTCTCTTTAGTAAGACTTCATGGGATGTATTGTATTTAGTCATGTCCTTTGCGCTCTGTATCCTCCTGATATTACTGCATAGCTCACCTTACCGGATACCCCCTGTCTCTCCCAGGGGACCAAATCGGTCTTTACTCACAGCTTGTTGCTCGTGTACTTGAGGAGTGATTGCAGTTTCTCTGGCAATGTGGCCACCTCCAAATTACTCTCCTTTAGCTAGTTTAGCCCTATTTAGTTTACCTGTGTTACAAAGAAAACAGCAACATACTTGATGCTGTTGGAATAACGTCCAATTTGCTCTCTACAACTACCTG
>WAAB01006032.1:0-24218 GCA_013389865.1 Piaya cayana
GAATAATTGTCTTCTCGTCGGAGCCTGTGAGTGGTCGCTGCCACTGGGCAGTGTCCTACCGCGAGCCCGTTCAGGTGGAGCTTTGCAGCCAGAGGGAGGTGAAGGCAGCGCACGCCCCGCACCCTCCCGCACGCGGGAATCGCAGCGACCCGTCGCTCCCGCTCCCGTCCCCTCCAGCCCCGCCGCCGCCCTCCTGCGGGCTCTCTCCGGCTGCTTTCCCAGGGGTCGGCGGCCGAAAGCGGAGCGGGGACCTTCCCGGCCGAGGGGCGGCCGAAGTTACCGCGGGGCTCGGCTACGACAGCGAAACTCCCCTGGGCTCCGTCGTGGGGCGAGGGCGCGGACCGCCCCGCGGATAGAGCCGCACCGCCCTCCTCCCGAGCGCCCAGCTCGGCGGCAGCAGCAGCAGCTGCGGTCCCAGCCCCCGCCCCCGGGGCGACGCGCTTGCCATGAGCGGCGGCTCCGCGCCCGCCCGCCCGCCGCTTGGACCCGGCTGAGGCTGCGGCGGGAGCCCCGTGCGGGGTGCGGGGCGGGCGGCGGAGGGCGGCAGGGGGCCCCCGCCCCGCTCTGGATGCCCATCGCGGCCGCTCGGGCCGGGGGGGGCGCGCGGCTCCCCGGCGCGCGGCGCGGGCCAGGATGCCGGTGCTGGNTTGGCCTGGGACTTGCCGGAGATGATCAAGATGGTCAAGCTCGTTTGGAAATCCAAGGGGGAGCTCCGCGGGGCCAAGCACAGAGGGGGCTCGGAAAGCGAGGGTGCCCTGGGCGGCTCGGCAGGTAGGTTTTTTCTCCCCCTCCCCGCCGCTCGGCTGTCCCGTCGCGGGGGCGCTCGGGTCTAAACGCGTGGGGTTTGGCCGCTCTCGCCCTCTCCCCGCCGCGTGCGGGCAGGCGACACGCGGGGCTGGTGCGGGGTCTGGAGCCCGGTCCGCATGCTGCGGGCGCCCTACCCGCAAGCCTTTGGGTTCTTTTATAAGCGGGTTGATGAAATCCCGGCTAAAAGCTAGAGCGAGTAGTTCGGCGGCTCCGCGGCTGCCCTCGGCGCAGGGGAGCTTCTCGCCGCCCCATCCGCGGTGTCGGGGGTGCGGGGGAGGCTGCGCCCGCCCCGGCGTCCGGCGCTTCCCGGCTTCTTTTCTTTCTAAGCGCACGGCCTCTCCTCTCACGCCGTCCCAGTTCACCCTCATCCTTTGAGCGGTGCTTGGCTCGCTTCGCGTGATCTCCCCGTGCTCCCCGTCCGCGAAGCGGCGCGTGTGTTATTGGCGACCAGCGTTAAAAACTCGAGATCCGCTCTTGGAGCATCGCTGCCCCATCCCACGGCTTTATCTCTGGACGTGGTGTAGGACCCGATAAAGAGCACGTGCTTTTTTTTATCGGTGCGTGTCTCTTTCCCAGCTCCCCAGCAGTCATAGAGCTGCATGGCGCAGTATCTGATGCTTTACTGAATAAAGCCCTGGTTAGACTTCTTGCACGTTCATGATGTATAAAGGAGTTATCATGTTAGCATGGTATTTCTTACTTCTGATTAGTTATCTCATGCTCCACGTCGCTTATGGTTCAAAACCTCTAGCCTTCTGTTGGAGGCAACATCTTGCCTCCTTCAAAACCTCTTGACTTCTGTTGTAGGCTCATAGGCCTACAGTTACCTCAATATCAGTTGGCTGGGTTGTTTTTTTTTTATTCCCTTGTCATTGTAATACCAGGATTTAATAGACTGACTGAAACTATGTGGATTGTTCCTTCAAAACTCTGGATTATCTCGTCTCCTTGAACGGGTCACTAAAGTCTTCCGGTGCATTCAGCCTTCAAAGCTTATGCCCTCATCTTCCTTTGCTGTACCCTTTATTGAGACCTGTAATTTACACTATTTTGTTCCAGAGCAGTTTAATTTCTTATGTAGCATAACCACACTGCAGGTATTTCCAAGTGCATACAAGTGTGTGTATGTAGTATTCTCTGTGTATGTAAACTTAAATAGTAAGTAAATATCTGTGCATCACTTTTGGATGCCCGCCAGGGTGGGTGATTGGTCAGTGAATGTCTGTTGATTCAGATGTTTGCAGTTACACTAAGAAATGTGTGGTTCACTTCTGTTTTTAAAAAGGGAATTAAGTTCCCCAGCTTCAGGAAAATGTACAGCCTGCCAGCCCACTCTCTAGGAGCCACTTCACTTTAGAAGAATAATAAGTAAGAGTGTTGTGGATAAAGAAAGGGGAGGTCAAATTCCTCTTTAAGACTTGAAGCACATCAGCTGGGAATGAACTATGGCCATCCAGGTACACTGAGGTTTGTGTGGTGAATGGTTCAGAGTTGGACCCAATCAAACAGAACTTAAGAATGCTGCATTGGTTACACCTCATGTATGAGTAATAGTGGTTTTCCAGTATGCTTGTGTTATATCTGGTGAAATTAGTTTCATTAGGCAACAAATGAGATTCGCCTTCAGATTCCTGGAGGCAACTAAAACTGTGCATGAATGTACAGAGACAGATCAGTCCACGAGCAGGATATGAGTAACTTGCATTTACTCAAGTGTCTATTACTCGTATCCTGTGAAGGGACAGTCCTTTTCATCGTGCCAGAACCTATTTCATAAGCTCAATTGACTTGCGCCAGTACAAATCAGAACAGAAGATTACTCTAACTTTCAACACTTTAAATACAAATCATCAGACCTGGGTTGCTGGTTTTTCCTCTTCGGCAACAGTCATCCTAGTAGTTTTCCCTCTTGTGGTTTCATTTTAGTCACTTTAAGTACACTGGAGTATGTGGGAAAACCAGTAAATGCTGAAATCTAGTATACTTAAATGAATGTGAAATCAAAGAATGTAGAAATGGAAAGGAAAAGAAATCATTTGGAAGGATCAGTAGTATGAGGTACTCAGCTTCATGTTTGTATGGTGGTTTGCACACATTTGGCTCCTTTAAAAAAAAAACACAAAAAGACAACTATATAACTTGTGTCCTGTAAAAAGGCAGAAAGAAATCAGGTTTTTGTCAGGTAAAGCTAAAGCAAATAACTTCTACTCAAAGTACTGCTAGCTAAGCAAATAAAGGTTGATTGTTTAGTAGTAAGAGTTCACAGCACTTTCTACATCAAGGACTTTTTTATTTAAATGTGTAAGTTTTCGTGTGATAACTCTTGTTCTGTTATCACATCCTTATGAAACTACTTTGCTTACAGTAGAAGAGGAGGAAATAGATATGGATTCTGGAAGGAAACTGTTAAGATTTCTGCTGTGCTTGATCAAGTTAATACAAATTTAGGTAAGCAAATTCCCTTGTCCTAGCCTGAGTGACTGGCTGCTTTTGGGCTGGCTTTCTAGAGAGGAACGACCTTCATAATCATAGGTGAGGGGGAAAGATAGCTATATCAGGACATCATGTCAATTCTGTGGGTGGCAATGTCTTGGGGACCTATATAGCTGTAATTCATACCGCATTCCTCCTTCCTGAGGTAGGAGTAGAGATCTGCTACAGAGCAAAGCTGTTTATGTGTTCTGCGATATCTAATAAAAGAGCTATATCTGAGTCTTCCATCTTCTTGCTCAGTGCTGAGACTAAGCTACTCAATCTCCCTGAAAAAAAAAAAGTGTTTGTTAATACATCATCCACCATATAGTTGAGATGAACAAAGAACACAGATCTCATAAAGACTGCCTGCCTGGGATTTCTGGTGATTTTGTTTTCCTTCTAAAGCAGTAAAATTCACATCTTGAGCCCTCTCTCATTGCTGCACTGCTTTTGTAGTTAGTATCAATTAAGACTGCAGACCTTTCTCCTGCTGCTGGCCTGCTGTTGCTTAGTAACTCTTTTTCCCCAGTTTCAATCCCTGACCAAATCAGTGCAAATCTGTGGTTTGATGAAGACTCTGGTTGTGCCAGAAGCCGTTTCATGTGGTCAAACCAGCCATATGATAGTAGAAAAGTGCAGTAATGGAAAATAATTTGAAAAGCATTGGGTGGGAAATGGATATAATTCAGTGTAATTCCCTACAGTATTTCAAACAGATTATCTGCAAACCAACAGTTTTTACTTGAATCATATAACAGCATGTGTTGATATTATTACAATTGAATTATTCAAGTAATTTTTAACTGAAATCATGTTGATCTCTAGGAAGGAACTGTTTATGACCCTGACTTTCTTACCATTATCTCCTGGAGTTCAGCAGCTTTGCAGGTAAAACAAACCTGATCAGGGAATGGGTATAGGTCTGCCTCCAAAAGTCTTCCTTATTAACATTAGCAACCTCTTAAATTCACAGGTGTGATCCCAGATAACTCCAGTGAGACTTTCTGTACTGTTGGAGTCTTGCATATGTGCAATCACAAGAGACTTTCAGATAAGATGCAGTGGTACTTAGAATTATCGAGGCACTGCTCTCTGTGGGATTTTTGAAATAACTCTGCTTTTTCCACCTATCTCTTTCTATCTGTAGATATTTTCTGAGAAATGTGGGTTCTGATTCATGCATGCATCATGCTCATTGTTAACTGATGAGTCCCTTTGCCATGAAGAGGAAAAAGAAGTACCACACATCACTCCTGTTAGCGTTTGCTGCTGGGAAATTTTCCCCCAATAATTGGGATGCCCATTTACTTCTTCACTTCAATTATGTCCTTTCCAAGTCAGTAGTTTATTCAGACTTCTTGCCATCATCCAAACTGACCTTGTTCATTCAGGCCATATAGCTGTGTGCTGAGCAATCTTGTGATATAGCTGTTAGAGAAGTCAGAGTTAAATCATATGTACACTTCCTGAGTGATTGCTTGAAGATCTTCCCTAAAATTATTAACAAGACCTCCCAAAGACTCAGTTATTCCATGATATCCAAGGAAACATGCCTTCTACTTCGTTTTTGTTAAATAATGAACAACTTCTATCATTCTGTGTGTTCATTTTGCTGTGCATGTTAAAATAATGTTGATGCTTCCCCTTCCCATCATTACTTACAGAATCATAGAGTAATTTAGGTTGGAAGGGACCTTAAGGATCATCTAGTTCCAATCCACCTGCAACAGGCAGGGACATCTTTCACTAGATCAGGCTGCCCAAGAATTCTTCCAGAATCATAGAATAGTTTGGGTCAGAAGGGACCCTTAAACATCATCTAGTCCAACACCCTATCTTTCACTAGATCAGATCACTCAAAGCCCTATCCACCCTGACCTTGAACACTTCTTCCAGTGTTGGGGCATTCAGAGCTTCTCTGGGCAACCTGTTCTGGTCTGTACTTTCTGAATCATGTTTAGTCGTGATGTCTTGAAACTCATGCATGGTTTTGTAGTCCCACTGCAATAACATAAAATGCTTAAAATCTGAATTTGTGAATTACAGGGGCTTGGCTAACAGCTTAGAAAGCTCATCATTTTGTGTCGTTGATGTCGAGCATGTAGCCACAGGTGTAGATCCCAGCAATAAATAAAGCATAGGAGGTATCAAACGGTGTTGTGTTGTCTTAGCATCTGACCAGCCTCTTGTGTTATTCCTTAGATTGAAAACAGCTCCATTTGTGTCCTACTGCAAGATGCACAGCAGGCAAAAGGGTGGCTTGCTCTATCTTTCTGAAGTTACGTTTTCTTTATATTACTTTTTAAGGTTTATGTTGAGACTTTTTAAATCCATTACACTTACTAGGAACAGAGAATGTCAGTTTGATAGAATTAAAGCTACCTGTGGCAACCTTGATAGCTTTCTGACTGTTGTATTTAAACTCTAACCCTTCAGAACAGGAAATATGGTCTGTATTCTTCTGGAGAGCTTGTTAAATCAGTGGGCTTACTTTTTTTCCAGAATACTTCATTAATTAAAGAATTGACTTCAAAGATCAAAAATAATTTTGAGACATTGAGTCTTGGTCACTGTTCAAATTCTGGTCCTTTTTCAGCACCAAGGTCTTCATTTGGAAGTATTTTAAAATTTAGTGTAGAATGAGAAGTTGAACTGGCATTAAAAGTATTTGGGTTTGAACCTGTCAAAGGGAGCTGTGTTTGTCAACTAAGCTCTATTTTGAGGGTGAAAATTTTAACTCAATTCTACCTTTAAGTGTAACCATTTTCTCCTACTACATTCTCATGTAATTTTTTTGTTGTGGATTTGTTAGGGCTTGCGGGTATTTGGAAACAAGAGGTAGCCAAGGAATAAACATTAGAAAATAAATTGTCTGAAAATTTCAACGATTTGTGAATGGTCTTTCAGCTCAGCCTTGCTGGCACATTTTTTGTTTGCTTTATTGTGAATGTTGGAAAACACAATTTGCTTGCAGAAATACTTGGAGAAGCTCCTCCAGCAGCTGTTCAACTATGTACAGCCACAACAGATAGAAAAAAATTACAATATGGAGTTAAGACTTCAAGCTTAAGTTAGCAGACAAAATTTAATTGCCCGGGTTGGGTGTTGGCCAACATGCAGAAGGTAACGCTGCTGGTATGCTAGAAAAGTGATGGAGGTTTTATTGATACATCAACTTAGGGACAGATCAACAGTCTGCTGAAAACCATAAACATAAATAGAACAAATTCCAGTGAGTTATTAAACGGTGGCAAGCTCTGTTCCTTTCAGTGAAGCTCTTCTAAATATCAGGCCCCCGAGATGTGTCTTTATACGTAAAAATAGTACTTCTAAAGGAAAAACTACTGCAGTGTAAAACAAACAGGCTCTTTTATGTTTGTTTGGGGGTTTTGTGTGCTTGTTTGTTTCACTAAAGTTAAAGCTGATAGTTTTCTTTATCTTTGGTAAATTGACTCTTAAGTGCTTTGTACTCTGTGTACAGAGAATTAAACTGACAAAGGGCTACCAATAGAAAGCAGTAGTGATATTAGCCGTGCCTGCCTTCTGATAATTTTTTGTATTGCTTAAATGCACTGTGAGAGGCATGATACCACATCTAACTTCCACTGCTTCTAAGGTGGGAATAGAACTTTGCATACAACGGGTTTGCTATTTCAGTGTTTCTCCATCACACACTTACAGCTTGTGGCCTATCGTACTTCTTAAAACAGTTTGCTCGGAGACATGCATCCCAGACAGATTCCTGTAGTCCTGCTTTATGAAGTGTGAGATTGGCTTTCCAGGCCACACAAGGCAAAGAAAGGGTGCCCATGTCACCCTTTTCTCCACTGTGTTCTATTCTGAGCCCCTTCCACAGAACTTTGCATTCAGAATGCACTAAACCGTGTTGCTTACAGCTGCTCACACGATGCTTAACTGCTGTCACATTTCCAAGGGGCGTATGTATGAATGGGCAAACTTGTTTGAAACGGAGTCATACTGCAGGAACTCCTTAGTGTCAGCTTCTTTAGATTGACTGAAAAAGCTCAATTGACCTCAGGCTGTTTCTTCAGAGGAATTATGCACCCGGTTCTGGCCAGGATGCTGTAAAACATGGTAGTCCTCCTGCCTTCCCTTGGTCTGGACTGGACAGTGTAAATACTTAAATGAAACCCTCCTGAGACTTCCAGCCTGAAACGTGCTTTGACATTCGTAAAAACTTTCCATAAGTCATCCTAACCTTGTTCAAAAAGAGCATTTTAACATGCTTAACATGCTTAATTATAGGATAAATTACAGTAACTTTTGGAGTACTTTGACTGGTTCTTGGTTTAGACTTGAAAATGCAAACCAAAAATGTCTCGGCTCTTCATTTTCTCTTCAGCTTGTGACATAAACTTTCTTCCATCACTGTTATAGCTACAAACAAACAAACTCTGTAGGAGAAAAAGGAGTAAATCCTTCTTATTAACCTCTTGGATAAAGCATTATTTCAGTTTTTCTGTGAACAGCTAGCTATGAGTTTTCCTCTCTCCTGGCATCATAGAAGTTCCTTGTATTAACCTGTCAACTACTAGAAGAGGCATCCTATGAAAGTTCCTGATGCTGCAAAGCTGAGCATAGTGTGGTCTAAGGTGTGTACAAAGAGCAAGGCCAAAACCAACACAGATTTAGAAATCTCATCCTAGAGAGAATCATTGTCAGGCTCTATAGAATTGCTTACTACAGTAATGATAAAGGGGCAAAACCCATTGAACTTTGAACAGAATATCCTGAAATTTGGGTATCCTCCCAAGTTCTTTCAGAAAGTAGAAATTTTTAAATCAGTTAGCAGAGGTTGCTGGCAATACTTCTAAATGCTGCCCTGTGGGAGCACTCCTCAGTCCAGGGAACTGAGGACATGATTAAGATTCCATTGAAGCCAGAGAGAATCTTTCAATGGACATGGAAGGGGTTTGTCCTGGATGGGGATGTTCCAGGCAAAACACTGTAGAAGGTGGACTCTCAAGTGTCTTTTCATCCACAGGAGACCATTTTTAAGAATTGCTGTAAACTTCCACAGATCTGATCCCTTCTGAAATGGAATCATGTAAAGCCACGCTTCCCTTGGGAGAATAGGAAATCCTTCCCTCTGTAGCTGGCTTCAGCTTGCGTGGAAGTAACACCCCTCAAATATTGTTATCTCAGTACTCTCAAGCTATCCCTGACCTGAAATAAGGGAAGAGTATTAACTTGGGCCTACTTAAAAGATGCTCAGTGCAGGTGCAGTTAGAAATGAAGTGGTATCCTGGAGGCTTTTCAGAACAGGCTGTGTTGCAGCAGGCATTGCCTCATTCCTCATTGCTTAAGCACCACCTTGAGATTGAATGGTTTTTTTTCAATTGCTGAAATTACAGAACAGCCAGAAAAACTCTAAACTAGGTACTACACAGTGTTGTTTGGACATTGCTCTTGTAAGTTAAATTATAAAGTAGGTTCATTTAAGTAGAAGGAATTAGGTTTAAGCTTGGTGGAACTGTGTTCCAAAATAGTAAAAACCTAATGTTTTGCACAGATGTGACAGATAAGTATTCAATTAAAAATCATAGAAAGCAATTGGCAAATGCAGGCACAGAACATTTCTTAAGTCGTCAAAACTTTAACAAGTGCTGAAAGCACCTTAAGTACACAGTCTACTTGCCTGCTTTTAATAGTTGTTGGTTGAGTTCTTCCTTGTCTAATAAGAAGTGCTTCTCTGAACAAGCTTTCTGTTAGTTAAAGTTAGCAGCAGTTAATCCTTTGGGGGTTATCTGTGCATATATCTTGATTATCAGGAAACCTGGTTCAGTGAAGCCCCCAGGTGCTTATCCAAATAACTGTGCATTCCAAACTGTGCTTATCCAAACATCTTCCAAACTGTTCATGTGTGCAAAACTTACTCTGGAAATCTCCTAATTATAGGCTTTCATGGAAGATTTCTTATTTCCTGCTTCCAGTCTGAGTGGATATACTGCAGGAACAGCTGCCTTCACAGTAATTCAGCAATTGCATTTCCAATTCCTAATGGAACTGGAAGAAAAGAGGTGAGAGTGACTGGGCTCCTGTGAAACGCTGTAAAGAGTGGTATGATCCAGACTGGGTTGTAGATGCAAGTCTGTCTCATTAAAAGAAGGCAGGGAGAGGTAAGGCAGAGAATTGTGTATGCCTTCCTTGCAGATTACTTAACGATTCAAATGATGTTCAGGCACATTAATTGTGAGAAACAGAGAGATGCATGTGGGAGATTCAGAACTCTATAAATCCTGCACAGCTCTTACGCTTGCTTTCCCTTCTTCCTAGAAGCACTGGTGAGCATATATTTTGTGCTCCCATTTGGGAACTAAAGCTAACCTAATAAATTAGTACTGGCAATAACTCAGAGCATTTCTTGAACTCCAGTTCAGTGTGTATAAAACAAGTGTGTTGTATTCTGTGACTGCTGGAAAAGAGACTAAGCAAAGAAGAATTTACTGCACAGCTGAGGACTGCAGCCCTAAAATGGCAGAGGAGTGAGACTTTTAGGTGAGATAGTGTCAGCCTATGCTTCCAAGTGAGGTCAGTTTGAACATCCTGCTTAGAGTCAGCAAGTTCTGAACAAAGCAGAGCCATGAGGGACTGTGAGCACTTCAAGGAAACTAGCAAGGGGTAGGAGTTGGAAAGCAAGAAGAGGAATTTCTTTAGTGCTGTTCAGTGCACTAGCATGTCTCACTTAAGTTTAATCCTAAGTTTCCTCCTTGTCAGTCATGAATGAGGTAATCATCACAGCTGTGTGTCAGTGCTAGCACAGCTTTCCTCCCACCTTCTTTTTGTCAAGTAGTCCTGCCCTCTTATTGGAAACCATAATTGCAGCTGTGGATCAAGGGCATGCTGACACAGATAAGCTGGGCTTCATGCAGTTGTCCATTGATTGGCAGAGACTTTTTTTTTTTTAAGGAGCATCTTGCTAGTTGTGAATATCAACTATTCTAGGTTCATACATCTCAGCCAAAGTGACAGAAAATAGCAAGGATAGCAACTCATGTTATGGCAGTGTGGGGGCTTATGTTGAAGACATGCTGCAGTCATGAGGATAGAGGAACTTTTTCAGGACTACACTAGCTCAGCTTCATGAGTAATAAGAAGGTTTCAGTATGATCTCTCCTGTTTCTTCCTCAATGCTAGTTTACTTAGCCATGGTATAAGTGAAAGGAATAGGAGGACTTAGTTGGCTTGTACTGATAACATAATGCATACAAGGTGAAGTGCATCAAGTGGTATTAAGTAGCTTAATACAGAAGCGTCTTTAAAGATCCTGTTTTGCCTAAGGAAAATATAATCGGAAGGAAGGGATTTTCCTGTCTTAACTAGAATGGCCTGTGTTCACTGGGTGGTCTACATGGCTTACCCAGTTGGCATACGCATGAGAAATGTATGATCTTTGACAATATTTCAGACCCTTGGTAGGACCTGTATGCTCAGATCTTGACTAATGATTACGTCTGAAGTTCTGGTTCATTAAGATAAAAATCTGACTTTAAATGTCTAAGAAGCTACCTGATTAATGTCAAATAAATGCTTAAGCTACTTACAGAATCCATTGTTCTGGTTTTCTGAGTTCTTAGATGGGCTCTGTAAAATGTGATCATCTGCGGAAGGTGCGTAGCTGTTAAATCATAATTACATTAAAGAGACAGAATTCAGAATAAAGCTATAACCTCTAACTAGACAGACTCTGCAAGCTCATTTAATTTCCCTGTGGAATGGCAATAGAAGAGATCTTCCCTTCCCCCATTGCCAGCAATGCACATCATTAAATATGTACTTTGTAGTTGGCAGAACAGACTAAAAGTTAAACTAACTTTGCTAATAATGGGCTGGAATCCTCATAATGAAAATGCAAGGTACCTTATTTAAATGTTGGCCCCTTGACAGAATCTGCAACACAAGCCTCATAAGACTGTCACTAATCTTTTTGTAGGTGCCCTGTAGCCAAAAATGTGCTGATGTCTGGCTTTGCACAGACTGGAGACCTGGGAGATTATATGTTTTGAATAGGATCAAATGACTAGAAGGAGAAAACACTCTATACTTAGCTGTCTTGTCATACAGACAGAATAATGTTTTGTATGTGACCTTGTTAACAGCATGAGTTAAGGCAGCACTACAAAGTAGAGGCAGAGCTACTGAAGCTTAGAACATAATTGAGAATCTGTGTTTTTCTGGTCACCTGCTTAATTTATTTCCCCCCCTGGTCATCTGCTTAACATATTTTCCCTCTCCCTGCTCTCCCATTTAGACATAGTGACTTCAGTTTTCATGCTGACTTTAACTCGGATGAAGAGAGGAGGGTGAGAAAATGTAAAACAGCTAGAAGGTTCTATACGTTAGAAAGGCAGAGCACCAGTTTGATATAGGATTTCTTTTTCACCATCACTGTCAAGTCCTCCTTTTCTCTTAACAGTCATTTGTTTTCCTTCCGTACTGCAAAGTCTGTCCTCAGCCGCCATGCCTTTGAGCGTCTTTCCATATTACTATGACCAGGCTGTCTACTTCACTACAAATTAATTCTCTTCTGTTGCAATCCACACCTCAGTCTTCAACTTAACTGACTCCCACACCTCAAGTCTTACTTGACTCTTTATTTCAGATACCCTTTGAAATCTTCCCCTCCTGCAATCTCCACCTTTCTCCATCACAGATTTTCACTGATATTTCTTTCAACAGAAGATTAAGATCCCTTATCCCTCCCCTCCTTACTCTTTGTTGCAGGCAGAATTTTATTTACTACTCCTTTTGTTTACCCAAGGACAGCACTTGATAGAGGACTGTGTCCTGTTGGAATCTGCAGGCAAGTTACCTACAAATACAGCTTTCACTGTCACTGTGTGAATGGCTTGCGGAATGCCTTATAAATTTCTAGTCCCTAGCTGAAGTCAATTGAACTCCTATTTTTCTCGGGTATCACTCCACGCCTTCTTTTAATTAGGGTAGATGAAGCTACTTGGATGACTGTCACTGTGGAAAGGCGTGCATGCTACCAACCAGCAACTATTTAAATGATGTGTCTCAGTCAGGAGGTATATATTCTTTGCCCTGGGGGAGCTTCTCTTTCACCTTTGTCCAGCAGAAGAGAGTAGGTACTAAAATTTAGTTTTCTATGAAAACCTTGTTACATTCTGGATCTTGAACATTGCAACTACCAAAACTCTGTATCTTATAGGAGTCAGAAGCTTTCCCAGATGAAGCGTTAAGGTGCTACCAGTAGAAGCTTGTTTGGCTTTAATACTGTTACTCAGAATCTGTTCCTGTTCCCAGAAACATCTTTTTATCAAGAGAAGGGTCTCAGCCTCTTGTGAGCAAGCACAACTAGGAAGTAACAACAGCAAAACTTCGTATCTGTCTACATTGCTTTTACATTTGGAGGCTGATAAAATAACACTGGACCATCTAAGCCACACACAGAGGCAGAAGTGGAAGGAGCAGAGATCAAATAATATGAAACAGCATGATAATAAAAAGAAAAGCATGTAAAAATATGAATGTCAGACAGATGGTGTGGGGGGAGGAGTGCAGCTAATCCATGGGAAATCAGAACAGTTGGATGACAGTTTTAAAATCCTTTAAAGGGGCAAAACCAGCAATTTAACTGGACTGGATAAGGAGAAAGCAAAAATAAATCACATTGAATTGAGGAAAGAATAGCTTCCTAGCTATTACTTATGTAGTGTTGTAGGACATCACAAACTGAAGTATACCATTTTACTTGAGTGCTGTATTAAGTTGAAAACTTCTTTGAAAGCAATCACCTTCATTGCAGACTGTCATCCTTGGCGATAAAATAAGAAAATGCTTTCTTTAAGGCTTGATATGGGTGAATGCAGATGCCTGTGCTGTATTGGACAAACTTTAATACTACAGAAGCAGTTGTTGATAGAAGGTAGCCAGCCAGTGTACGGGAGGCAGCAATGCACAAATGAGGTGGCATTCTTTTATTTGGGGTGGGAGTACATGGTTTTGCAAGAGGAAAGGAGAGGGGAAGATTTAAAATAACTTTCTCTTTTACTTCTCTCCTTCTGTTATCAAATGCAAAATCTGCAGACACAAGAGTTACAGTGGAATCAGGGAAAAACTGGGCAAATACTTAATGTTACTGTCTCTGTTTACAGGATATTTCCACAAATAAAGAAACATGGGGGAAATTATGAAAAAAATAAAATAAAAGTACCTTCCTGCCAGCTCCTGTTTTCATACCGTGAGTGGTGTATCTTCTTGCTTTGAGTGGAAAGCCACACCTGAGAGCATGACTAGTTGAGAGAGGTAAGAAGTCAAACTGGCAGAGCCGCAGATTGTGATTGTCCTAAATTAGCAGTGAGAGGCTCTGAAAAACCGACAGAAAGTTACCACAAGAGATGGCTTTCAAAAAGCAGTCTCCACTGCTTTAAAAGACACCTAGGGGAGGCAGGAGGAGAATGGGTGACCACTGTGATGTTTTCTCTGCACAAATCTGTTATAAGATGCAGGATGGGGGAGGGAACTGGCTTTCTTCTATTTCCTTTTTAGCAACCGAAGGCACGAAATGGTTTACAGGAAAGGTGCTAAGGGGGGCGGGAGGGGAAAGTTGGGGGAGTGAAGACAAAAAACCAGTGTGTAACTTAATGCCTTCTAGGGGAAGTCAGCTAGCATTTAGAGCTCTTAGATTCCAGTGTGCAACAGATCAGAAATGAGCTTGGAGTGTCAAGCCTTCAAAATACACACAGGAACCACTTTAAGGAAGCATGAATTATGTATGAGGCACTCAGAAGCTGCTCAGGGCTAAGGGTGTTGACATGTCACAGGTGATCTGTGAATCAGATCAGCAATGGTGTGGTAGTGCCTTCTTGCTGTGCAGCAGGGGGTTATGTTTCCCGGGCTGCAGGAGAATTTGGAGGTTGAAAACAGACCTCTGTCTCTGGCTTGGGCTGCTCAGCACTTCGAGAACATAGTTGGACGGAGCTACACATGACCACATAAGTGGAATTAAAAGGAGCAGTCTTCTTTCCATACAGATGCAGAGCTCTTTGTGCAGCGGAGTTAATCAACTTCAGGCAGGAGAGATTTTGAGCTGCTGTGGCACCTTTCCAGGGGCTAATCAGAACTTGAAATAGTGCCCAAGCCCTAACTGCACTTTATTTAAGCTCAGAGTGGCAGCTTTTCTTACTGCTGTAACTCAGCGAGAAAAAACATAATCTTGACTTTGAGTTTCTAGCTTTGAAACGGGATGGTTTTAGAGAGTCTTCATATTAGATAGCAGATAAGATGAAGGTCAAACCCTCTTCTCATTGTGGATTTACTTTACCATCAAAGTACAGAGATTATAATGCCTAGTAGCAAGGTCTCATAGTATCCGATACAGTTCATTCCTAAAACCAGCCCACAGAATGTGGGTACAGATGAATGTTAACTTTGGAAACCACAGTAGGTTCAAGTTACTGCCCCACAAGTTCATTAATCAGATTAAATAGCTTATTCTGCCTTGAGAGAGGCTAGGGGTGTCTGCATGCTCCTCTAGCATAACAAACCTAGAGGGATGGTACCTTCAGCAGCATGGCAGTTACTTCATAAACCAGTGTACACTTCAAGTACCATCACTTAATCATCTTTATACTTGAAGGCTGGTGACTGCCTGAAGCCTTCATGTTGTTGAAAGCAGTGGCCTGCTTGCAAGACCAGCTGCTGATATGGTTGTTGTAACAGAACAGATTGGACCCTGTATTTTGTAAATCAATCAACCCTTCCCTATTTCCCAGACTGGCAAGTAAACCAGAAAGGAAAGTTTGTCACTGTCTGACCCCATTTTGTCTGCTGGAGGCCCAGTAAATCATAAAGTAAAGCCAGCACTGTAAGAACCACTAGGTTGAAGCTCTTCCTCAGAAACATTTAATTTACTCATTTATAGCTTTCAGTTTTAAAAACATATATTTTCATTTTGCAAATTTAAAGCAAGTAACAGTAAAATGTCAGGTGGCCAGCAAAGCTGACTTCTCAGGTAAACCAACACAAAAACCAGGTTTGATGTGTTATTGCAGAAGTTTGTCTAATTCAACTCTTCAAATACATACTTGCAATATCTCTAGACTGCTGGTCTGTTATTTATGATGCACATTATTCTATGAGTTCAGAAAAAAAGTTATCCAAGTTTAAGATACATCTTCCCTTCATGCTTATCCTGATGATAATTAATATCTTCCAAGTGTAACCATAATAAAACTTTCTCCTTTCTGTCCAGTAAGGCCCACTCTGCTCCACTTTGTGCTAACAAATGAATGGGAGAGAGGAGCTGAGCCTGCTCTTGGAGTTTGATGAGGAGCTGAGGCATGATTAGAAGCTGGGAAAAGGAGAGACCAGGAACTTCTAAGTGTCAGGGAAAGGATGAGAGTTTAAGAAACAGCGTGTGTATTTGAACTTGAGTCAAATTTAAAAGGATTTAAACTTTTGAATATCTAGCTTCTATTCCTCGGCATGATAGAAGTAAAGAACTAATAGAGCAAATAAAATGTGCTTATTTGAGTTGACTAGGGTGGGGTCACTTGTAAATGATTACTAACAATAGGATATGGGTTTTTTCATCTGCAGGGAAGAGAAATTAAGGAATATAAAACACACAGCACAATATATTCACAATCATTTGAAATGCGCATATGTATAATGTCCTTTAGCTTACTCCTAACTTTTGCATTCATAAAACATTCCCACAGCTCTGGTGAGGAAGAGAGGAATAAAACCTTAGCAGTGCGAATGAGTGGTAGCCTCAGTGTTGCTTGTCCTTGTCAGTGCTGCTTCAGGTATTTTAAGTCTGTGGGGTCTTGTTTCTGAAGTGCTGGTATACTGTGTCAGGCAGGGCATTCCGCTCAATGGTGCTCTCATAACTCATGATAGCTCTCAAAATAAACAGTGCTCACCATCCTTTACTGTTTGTATTGTTGTAGAACCTTATCATGGAGATTGTCCTATTGTGCAACTTAGAAACTTACGGTGTATTACGCTAGGCAGTGCATAGGATTAAAAAAACAGGTTTTAGGCTCCAGAAAACAGGAAAAAAAAATCTAAATAAACAAATGTAATCAATGGATGTGTTTGGAACTGTTCTGAAATAATGACTATGATTTGTTATACTAACTACTTTGCTCAGCAGTATGTAATTGTAGAACCAGACTTTAAGGAAAGGCTGAAGGAAACCAAATTGCTCTTACTGCTACAAATATCCTGCTCTGTTTCTGTAAGAGAACATAAACTAAAAACTAATAAAAAAAAAGTTTTATTAACTGTTGGAAGAATTATTTCTATCAGCATTTCCCAGTAAAATTGAAGTGACTTAATTTCTAAACTTTCTTTCAAAAAAGGCATTTTTTCATGCTGTTGAATGTTGGCCACTAAATGTGTCTGTAACACATTAGGCACTGTTTTTCAAAACACCTTGTGGACTGCTAATTGGGGTTTGCATAATACCGCAAAATCGCAGGCATTCCTTTGAAATAAGCAGGAATGAAAACTGCTTTTCTCCGGTAAAGAAAAAGGAAAATTTTATTTTTAACAAAAAGCCCTAACTAAAATCTTTTGCTTGAGTATGTTATACTTATTGTTTGCCTCTTTTTCCTGAAGAAATCAGAATCATTTGAGGAAAAGTTTCTGAGCAGTTTTGAGTTGCAGAAGTTCAAGGGAGCCTTGTACATACAGTACTACTGTTCAGGCCAAGAGGTAAACAATTATGAAATGCCTTTGAAATGCAGGGTTGGTGAGGCTTTTCAAGGTTATGTATTTTGTCATTGAACACAACAGTAAGTTGTTGGGAGCAGGAATGACTGATACTTATACACAGATGTGCAGATGGAAATGTTACAAAATTTAATAACTCAGGGTCCAAATTCATAGTTGCAACACCCTGTTGTAGATCTGACTTACCCTGTGGGTATTGGGGCAGGATGAAAAATAAAATTTGTTAGAGAAATACACTTGCTTTGTCAAAATTCTGACTTACTCTGCACTTTGACTGCTGAGTTCCTGTGTTTTTCAGGCCTGTCCCTGCTCTAGATCTAGGGCTGTATTGGAGTTTAGGTCTTTAGGCGTTTTTAGGCACAAGCCATGGCTGGCACAGAAAAGCATTAGACTGTATTCTATACTACTGTCCCTTCTAACCATAGGATCACTTTGAGCTGTGAATCCTTTTTGTGGCTTTGAATTTTCAAAATGTCAGTGCAAACGAACTGATTTTGGTTGTTTGCTAAATGTTCAACAACTTCACATGACTGGCCATAGGTAGCAACTCTTTTAGGAAGGAAAAGCTGGAGAAAGCCAGTTTCAGAACATCATCAAGGAGTGGCTGTGTGTGTGAGGGAGCCGGTCCAATCCAGTTAATGCTTATTTCTGTCCTGAAATTCTGAAAGTACAATTGTTACATCTTACCATGCTCTAGATGACATACTCAGCCAGAAAGCATGAACATGATATTTCCAAATTTGATTCACCTCACTGCATGATTCTGTGTTTAATGAAATACAGCATAAGGAAAGCTTTTAAGCAACCAGAGTTGCTGGATGCTAATAGAGTTGGAAACTTACAATTGTGTTTACCAATGAGAACAGTCTCTTACACTCAGAAGCTCAGTACAGCAAATGATACTGTAGCTTGGAGAACACAGAGGCATCAGGAAAAGGAGTTTTATTTCTTTCAGGTGTCAGATTTGACAGTACTTTTGTTTATATCTAGTAAGTATCTAATAATTATATATAAGATGTGGTATTTCAGGCCTGTATAAAGAAGGCTTTACATGAAAAGTTCACGTCCTTCATGTTAATCACTTACACAAAAATAAGGAAAGAAAATAACCTTTTGTTATATTTGCAGCACAGGAGGAGGCGGTAAAGGCAGACTAGCAGGGCTTTTGTGCAGTAGTGCCTGTGTATGAAATAAAACAACTTTTGACAGGAAAATTACAAAAACTGAAATCATGAAGAGAGAAAAGCTGTTGCTAAAGGGTAAACATGAATTTGCTTTACCCACCTTTTTTGTTCTTTGAAAACAGAAATACATTCTAGCCTCTTGGAGATTTTAATCACCCCTGAGCTGCTGAAAACTTTGTTACCAGCACAGTAGACTCATGTTTACACAACTTATTGGGTTGGAAGCCCTCTGCCCACTCATGTGATGAGCCATGGGCTCCACTGTACTGTTAATGCTGGGGTGTACAGAGTTAGCACACAGAAGCGGCTGGCAGCAGTAAACAGATCACAGATCTGGTGGTGTATATTTTTAGCTTTGTATGTCTCTCATGAAAAGAAAGGCAGGTGAGTGAAGGAAATACAGGAGGCCAGAGGTGGAAAAACATCCTGGTGAAAGAAAAAATTCCTTCTTCTAATGAGTTTTGTCACTGAGCCACAAAGCTCAGAAAACAACCAGAGGCCACAGTTATGTTACCTACTAAGTGTAGAGTTTGCCTTAGACTGAAAACAGCAGCAGGAAGAGTAAAGAAGTCTCTCCAGAAGAGCACAGCATGCACTCGTCTCTCTCTTTGCAGCAGTGATGAGAATATCATCATCCTCTCCACAGAGTCCTTGTGGGTAGGAAGGTGGGGATCACAGAAAATAGTCACATAACAACTCAAGCTTTCCTTCCTTATAGTTCTGTCTTATTTTCTCTCATCCTGATAAGACATTATAAAGACTGAAATTTATAATAAAAATACTCATGAGTATTTTACTCATTAGCTTACTAGTTCCATGGAAATTTACCTGTTCAAAACTGCAGATAGCAGAGATGCTAGTGATTGTAATTAACCGGAAATAACATGTTGGTACATCAGCACTTCTTTAAAACTGCCATTTCTGTCACAGTTTCAGAAAAATCTAGAAAAGCATAGGAATATAATTGCTATCACAAGAGGTACCTTTGCAAAATTTGTATTGAAATGAAGTTTCCTGTTGCAGGCAAACCCGTGGTTCACTTATGTTCTATTCTAGTGTGTCTTATTTTAGACCCACTTCTTAGAAATTGCAGGGAATACCCCAAAAGGCAGATAGCAACACTCAGAACAGTGTCTTCTCAGACCTGGAAGAAAGTTTTCTTTGCTTTTGGTTTTGGGTTTTTTTTTCTAGTATTTTACTTATTTCCCCTATAGTTTGACCTATACTAGTTGAAATGCGTGCTTACACAAAAGCCTGTAAAGAAGTCTTAATATTATTTTGAGGACATGAAGGGTTCGAATCATACAAGACCTGACTGTGTGATCCTTGACTGGATTTGGACCAAATAAGTGCTCTGCCTTAGCAGTCTACCTTATGTATGTAGAATAGTCATAGTCATAGATGTTAATTTGTGTTCTCATAGAGAAATGTCTTAAAATAATTTTATTCTTTAATTTTAACATAGCCCATTAAAGTTCTTTACCTATTATACAATCTGGTGGAAAGTGAACAAAAATACTGTGAGATGGACTATTCTCTCAGTGTTTCTAATCCAGTCAAAATGCGATTTAACTTGCTTTGTGACTCTTTGCCGAGACCAAAAATGTTGCCTTTCCATTAGCCTACGCCTCCTCAAGGCAACAAATGAAAGCAAAACTAGATCTCTGGCAATGAAGGCTGCTCATTCTACCACATAAGCAAGCAGAACATCGTCTATATATGAAAATGCACTGAACACCTTCTATGTGACTGTAGCGCTCCTCAGTTAGCTGTAAACTGTCATATTGACTCAAATCACACTCCACCCCAAAATACATGTCAAAGATGCTTTTTTTGCTCCCCTGTTGTTCAAAATTCTCATCTTTTCTTGTTACATTAAGCTGCTATGCAGGTGCAGTGCAGTAGAAGTATTAGATACTCAACAATAGTGGTACTTTTTACATTTACATGGTGGGGCTGACTTTGCAAAGACAACAGGAACCTTTACATGAATATTCCCTAATTTCAGAGAGCAGAGATTTATAGATTTAGCCTGACAAAGGATATTTTCCTGTCTTGTAACGGGTTTGTAAGGCCTGAAAGCATCTCACATACTGTTACTCCAGAATGTGTAATGCAGCAGTTAATTAATTGTGGTAAACTGGAAGTTAGTATATATTCAGATATGGGCACCATCCTATGTAGCTCAAGGAATTTGACCGCAATTATTATATAATTACTGTGGTCATGACTGGTTTCTGAGTTTTGACTTCACAAAGCACAGGTGTGTGCTGTTAGTAGTTGGTTGATAGGGGTTTGGTTTAATTAATCAAGTTTGAACATTGCTTGCTATGAAAAGCAAACATGTTAGTATCTTATGTTTTTCCTAAGTTAAAGTGTGGGAAACTGTGAATTTACAGTGAGAAAGCATATTAAAAGCTTTTTTTTTTTTTAGTAGTTTCTACTGGAAACCTATTTAAATGTCTTTCTTTGCCTTGGTACTGTTGAATTAATAGCTTTTAAATACAATTAGTTTTGTGTCAGATAACATTTGAAAGTATTTGATTGCATCACTGCTTCAAAAAAAATAAGGTGAAGTTAATAGAACTTTACACAATATTCTAAATTAACCCCAGCATTTTGTTGTCTCCTTTCTATACAGCTTGTCCTGGAGTTGTAGTCCTGGATAATTTTCTTCTTGGTCACTAGGGGTCAGTGATTCAGCTCCAGATTAAGATGCTTCAATGTACTGAAGTTAGGTACATAAGTTACTGCTGTAGTCAGTGGACGCCTGGTCCAGTTAATGCTTCTCAAGGCTCCGCTGTCTGTTATGGCTTTTACTTTAACGAGAGACGGGACATGTAGTTCACATGTAAATGCTTACATTTATGATTTTGAAGTAGGAAAATAATTTTCTCTCAGCCTTTAGGCTTCACATACCAGTGAAGTTAGTTTCTGATGGTCTGATCTAGAGCCAGCTCAAGATTTCTTGATTGAGAAGGCAAAAGTGGGTTTGACAGCTCCAGAAACAAAGACATGGGAACATGTATTCTGTTCTTATCTTTGATGGCAGCACAACTCAGGATTTTGGTGCCAGTAGAAGAAATTTGGGACACAGAAGGGTGAGAAAGGCTGGTGGAACTTGCCAGACAATGCAGAGGGGTGGAAGCTCTAGGCGAACCAGATGGACACATGGAGAAATGAGTTGGGAGACCTCAAAAGAATGTAGAGGCTGTAAGTGGGATATCACTGTTCCACAGATTGCCTCCCCAGACATTTTATTGGAAGGCTGGGATATGCCCCTGGAGGCTCTCACCTCAGTGGCAGTACAAGACATGATTCAGATGCACAAGAGAAATGTATTTCTTTCAAAGTTTTAATCTTCCTCATTAGAAGTCAGTTTTGTCTTTGACTACACATCAGTGAGAAATGCAGGACATAATTTGAGTCTGTAGGGTTTCCAGAAGGCATTCTAAACAAATCTGTTGCAACCACCACCATCACCATGATCAATTGCATCAGTGACACCTACCAAGAATCTGTACCTGCAGCCTGTCTTCTTGTACCCACCAAGTTCAGGACTATGCCATGTTATCTAGAAGAACTCCTTGATGACAGGGCGCTTATTCTACATCTTTCTTTGGTCTGGTGTTTCAGACATGTGTACATTTTAGCTCCATGCTACTCTGCCAGCTTATGGTGTCATGAACCAGCGTGCCTTACTCCTCCAACAGTAGGACTGGTGTGGGGGGCAGCCTGCATTTCCAAAGCTGCCTTGTTCTCCAAGCTTGAAGCAGGAAGTTGGAGGCAACTCATGGCCTATTCTCTTCCTGGCATTTTTCAGTTCTTTCAGAATGAAGACAGTTTTGGCATGTAATATAACTTCATGAAAATAAACTTTGGGGGTTTTGAGAAGCACTGAAACCACATGAATTATAAACATCACGTTACCAGCTTTCCAAGTGAAGTGACAGATTGTTCCACCCTGTCCTGGTGCCATTGTCAGATAAGAGAAATGAATTCTTCACTTTTCACGATGTTTCCTTTTGTGCAAAAAGAAATACAAAATCTCTGTAGCTAGAACTGATTAATGTCAATTCTGTAATGAGACAGTATTTCAAAATCACTGTCTCATGTCCTTTAGTTTTTCCTCTTCAGCAGTCTTCTTTGCTAGAACATGTTTAAAGTAGGTATTCTTTTAAACTAGAATTTCTAAAAGGATTCAAAGAAAGAAAACAGGGAAATTACTTTGACATTCAGTGACAGCTGTAATATCATGTAAATCTTTGCTAGTGGAGAACAATTGTGGATGCTTAGAGTCAACTGTAATAAATTTTTCACACAAAGGAGGAAGGATGTTGGACCTAACTGTAGAGCTCTGAAGAAGTAATTACATATCATCTTTAATACTTTACAAACAAGATATTTTTAAAGATGTCATGCTAGATGCTGAAGAACATCATGCTCTCGGCAACGGGATGTTTTGTTTCCATTTGCATCTTTTAGAGCAGCCATCTGTACTGCAGCATTTGCCTGCCTGCCTGCCACATATATGAGGTGTGCGTGTACCTTACCATTTTCATTTTGTGCAGTTGTTCAGTAACCTCCTACTACATACATTGCAGCCATTTAGGATCCATGCTGCTGTCTAGTTGTCTTATCTCACCCAACACTGAAGTTCCTTTTCAAAGTGACTTCTTAGCAGTGTGACCTCCTGAGGATTAATACCTCTTGTATAGGAAAGACATCCCGTTTCTACAGTGGTATTTATAGTAAGGTCTGAGAAGGTTTAATGAAACTTAGTAATTTGAGGTTCAAAACTCTAGTGAGAGATAATATCCTTAGCTTATGAAGATGAAATAGATGCTGTTTGAATGATCCCTTGCTTCAAGGACATAATGCTGTTTGCTTCTAGCTATTCTGTTAAATTCCTCTTTTTTTTCAGTTCTCAGCACTTTGCTTAGTTATGAGTAGTTTTTAGTTAATGCCACTTGTCTGCTGCCTCTGCTGTACACATTGTGAAAAATTACTGTAGGGCATTGTGCGTTGAGCTGATAGAATAGAAGGCTTTAATTGTATCTGCAATTAGATTCACCTTTTATTGCATCCCAGTGGAAAAAGGAAGTGACACCAGGACATGTTGTTTACTCTGCTTCCTAGTGGACTGATGCCCAGAACAAGGAGATATCCCTCCACTGGGCTGTATTAGGACCATCCCAAAAGTCATGGCCAGCCCTGCACCTTGCACTGTATTATAGAATCACCAGGTAGGAAGAGACCCACCGGATCATCGAGTCCAACCATTCCTATCAAACACTAAACCATGCCCCTCAGCATCTCATCCGCCCATGCCTTAAACACCTCCTGGGAAGGTGACTCAACCACCTCCCTGGGCAGCCTGTTCCAGTGCCAATGACCCTTTCTGTGAAAATTTTTTTTCACAGAAAAAAATGTTGTAGTGATATTTTGGGTCATGGAAACTCAGAGCGATGTTGTAAGACCATTTAGTGACCTGAGTGTAAATACAGGACCTTTTTCAATTTCAACATTCATTTAAGTTAAAATAAGTCGCATTTGGGGATCATGATGTTTTTCATTTGTCCATCTGTTGCAGTTATCTGGGAACATCACTTACCTACCTGTTGTAGGGAGGACAAGTACTGAAAATTTGAGGTGCCACCCTGTTTACCACCTTTGTCCTGAAGTGCAGAAGTCTCTTGGAGACTGAAACATCATAGTTTGTACTATATTTTTTAATTAATAGTTGGGTAAAGGATGAGTGATGTTTGATATGAAGGAGTTTGGACTTGATTATTTAAAAACCTTGGATTCTCAGAAATCAGTTTCTAGCATCAGTTTCACAGAATCACAGAATCACAGAATCACCAGGTTGGAAGAGACCCACTGGATCATCGAGTCCAACCACTCCCACAAAACACTAAACCATGTCCCTCAGGACCTTGTCCACCCGTAACTTAAACACCTCCAGGGAAGGCGAATCAACCACCTCCCTGGGCAGCATATTCCAGTGCCTAATGACCCTTT
>WAAB01006032.1:25197-44499 GCA_013389865.1 Piaya cayana
CTGGAAGATGATGGAAAGGGGTTTGGCCAGTACATCCACCAGCTCTCTCAACACCCTGGGGTGAATCCCGTCTGGGCCCATAGACTTGTGGGTGTCCAGTTGAGCAAGCAAGGCTCTGATCTCCTCCTCTTGGACCATGGGAGCCTCATATTGCTCCTCTAGCATCTGTGCTGTTTCGCATCTGTGAAGTGGGTTTTATGCTTAACAGCTACATGCAAATGAATTGAGCCTAGATTATATTTGTGATTTGCTTGTGTTAACTGGAAAAGGCTGGTTTTCTTCCTGTATTTCGGACTGACCAGGATCCATCTGACCATTTGTAGAAGTCTTTGTGAAGGAAAGCAACCTCTAACAATACTAACTGAAAAAAACTGCATGTTTTGTGATCTTAATCACTAGTCATGTAAAAAAAATCTTCAGTGTTCCTTGAAGACATAACAGGATCAGGGCATATGTGTTTTCTTTCAGTTTATCCCTGAACATCTGTTTTCCTAGTGAATAAAAGTGTAAACAAGAGTGAGAGGACGGTTTTTTTTCCTGACTTCAATCTTTTTGTCAAAGCCTTTTATCTCAGAATTGCACTGCAAAAGAAAATTCTGGGAAAGGAACATATTCCTGAAACATTTTTAGTGCTTTAAACTTTGTGTCCTGTGATAAATATATTATGCTGAAACCATTTTGAGTAGCTCACCAGTGTACTGCTGTGGGAGACATCACATCTTAAAAAAACTTTAAAATATGTCTATATATTTTTATTTCATTTTTTATTGCACTCTGAATTTCTTCCTGTTGAATGGTTGTTCAGGCATATGGCAGCTCCAACGCTATACCAGTCTGATTTAGTTCATGGCCAGCTTGCCTCTTTTTGCTCTGCCTATGTACCCTTTAGAGAAGTTCTGGATCATTGCTGTGCATTAGTAGTTTGTCTTTTGAATAGTAATTAAAGTTTGCAATTTACCTTGTGGTTTAAAAAAAAAACCCAAAAACAAACAAACAATTAAAAAAACAAGGACAAACTACTTGGGTTTTACACTGGGGCAGGATTGCCATATAAATGTTTCTAGTGGCGATGTTCACCAGTTTTCATCGTTGTGCTGATACCAAGTGATAACTGGGAAACTGATGTGTCTGAGAGACAGATTTGTTCCAAAATGCTTTTGTTTCCTTTCAGAGTAGTCAGTTTTCATCAGGACTGTCACACAAGTATTTGTAGCAGTAAAACATTGGAGGCAATTCAGGGGCAGGAACTTCTGGATAGTATAGAGAAGAGTAGAGATAATGTGGCCAAGCTCAGTGAAATACATATTCATTCAGTACCAGTCTCCCAAGCTGCTCTCTTGAATTGTCTTCAATGTCTAGCTTATGATGAGACTAGCGTGCTTGTATTTATTGGTCTTGCTATCTCATATATCACACATATTATCTGTTTCAGGCTTTTACAGTATACAGTTTTAATTATGGAAGTTAAAAAAAGAGTTTGTGTGCTCTGAAGCAATTGCATTAAAAAAAAATGACTTAACGCATGGGAAACTTCACAGATCACATATATTGTAATGTCTTATGATGGCATAGTGTCTGAAAGATGCCCAAATGGAACCTGAGAACGATTTTATTTTGCAGTCTTATAAATTACAGGCATAAATCTGCCTAGTTCAATAGCTCTGGTTACAAAGTATTAATTCAGTGTCATGCAACTGAGGTGAGGGTGTAGGAGAGGGAACTTTTCTCACAAGATTTTAATTATTTCTGCAAACATATGCAGTGAATGTCAGTACTTGTGTTGGTTAGGGAAAAGGTTGCTCAGAATTCTGTCCCACTGGTGTCTAGTTGCTCTTCAGGTACCTATAGGAGAGAAATATCTGGCAAACAAGATATATGCATCCTATATGGCAAGATTTTGCACGTGCTCTGGCAATTTAATGAGTGCGTGCAAGAGGCTGTGGGAAACCTACTACAAAATTAACACATATATAAAACCTGAACAATTAGAGGGTGATGGAGGCTGAGACTTGGAATACCACTATCCACCTACCTGCACTTTGTTGAAGGCCTTATGCCTTGCAGGGCTAAAAGAACCCGTTCATTGGCTCGGAGTGCACGAGGCTAAATTGTGTGAAATGTGTCCCCAAACCTAGCAATTACAGAACTTCAAGTAAGGTCTCATAGAAAAGAAGATAAGGTTCTGGTAACAACCATATTATCATCAGGAATTTGGGAACCTGTTGACTGGCCTGTGTGGCCTGTGTGCAGGAGGAAGAGGGGATGCTTCCTAAAGAAATACAAGGGGAGAACATAAACTTACAACAGGAGAGGTTTGTAGGGTTCAAGATGTTGTTCTGCTTCCTGCCAAAGGAGAGATGAAAAATAAATTGACATTGCTACCAGAGATAGTCTCAATAGGTTAATCTCAGAAATGAACTCTCTCAAAATCTTCAGCGGAAATGAGATTTGGTGGGATTAAAAGTGATGTAGAAGGAATGATTAGTGGGGTCAGTGACCTGGAGAATGTGAATAAATGTTGGGAGCAGAAATCCTAGAGAATGTGGTAGATACACAGTTTCTTGACAGAAAGTAATAACTTAAAATCTCCGAAGTGAAGCATGAAGATCCTGTTAAATGTTTAAAGCAACACCTTTTTTTTTTTCCCCTTTCCAGAAGCAGGAACAGCTGCAGTGGTAAAAAGCTGCACAGAGCTGCCTGGAACTCTGCCATCTTCTGTTCTCAAAGGAGCCTAGATAGTCATGACGTCAAGTTAAAATCTCTAGAACCACACAGGTGGAAGGGACTTTTGCAGGTCTCTAGTCCAATCTGCTGCTCCAAACAGGCTCAGCTGTGAGGTCAGACCCAGTTGCTCAGGACTTTACCCAGCCAGGTCTTAGGAATCTCTGAGGATGGAGACTGCAGAGTTTTAGTGAGCAAGTTCTTCTTGAATTCAGGAAAATTCAAGAGAGAGCTAGAGCCTTCTGACTCATGTAGAAAGATGTAAGAGTGTTTCAGGCACTGTCACAGCCTACTTTAGTGAAAAGTTGTCTCTGGCAAGTATAGTATGATGCTGGTATGTCAGACTAGTTGCCTAGATCTGCCTGAAAAGGAGATCACTGCTTGAATGAGGAGAGGTTGACCATCTTTGTCACCAAGATAGGCTGAATTTCCACGTTAGGGAAAGCAGGGGAAAAAAAGAAAGAGGAAAGGATCAGGTGGGTGGAATGTACAACCAAGTGGTTAACAGTGATGTGTTCTTTGCTGTAGTACATTTTAAGGCTAAAACATAAAGGAGAGTTAAAAGATTATGAGGCTTTATTAAAGAGACTGGAAAAGTAACATGAGTGATGGTTCCCTCTTATGTCAGAAAAATAAAGGCAGTTTTCATCAATGAACTTCCTGCTATGGTTAGTGATATTCAGCAGGTTTATAAAAGCATTGGCTGAGTTTATGTTTCTTTGAGGAGTGGATTTATGTTCTGAAGACACAGAAAGTAAAAGAACAGAGGCTTAGTAAATTATGATGAAAAAGATCAGGCAATACAAATCACTCAGTTACATTTCAGTAACTGCTAAAGAGATGAAAAGCCAAAAAGTATGAAGATGACAGCTAGATATTTTATTGTGCCATTAAAAGGCATGCATTTATGATGTGGTCTGAAGGAGATATCTGAGGACTCCTGCTGTGTGCAGTCCCTTCTCCCCCAGATACCAGGGGAAATATTTTGCAAGCAGTCTGAGTTGGCGGGGAAAGCCAGTAGGTGCATTACAAATCTAGCATTTGATTGATGCAGTTTACTGACAGCGACACAAAGCAGCATACAGAAAGGTTAGCAAACTCATCACGAGATTTGTTTAATCAGTGATCGTAAGGAGAAACTGCTTCCTCCTGGAAGAAGGCAAAAGTATTTTTAATACTATTAAAGAAAAAAAAGAGACTACTTGTCATCTACAAGTGTTTCATTCATGTGGATTGACCATTTCTTGCTAGTACTGACAGACTAGGTAACTTTAGGTGTGTATACCCAGAGCAGTATGGATTCATGGTAGAGGGACAAATTTCAGATAATAATAGCTCTACTATGAGCTATACAGTACGGAATAACAGGTAAGTTATCTGTGGGTTTCTTGAAATCAGAAAATGCTGCTGAGTGGCTAGAGGGGATATTTAGAAACACTGCATTTGGGAAATCGTGGCTTTGGAGTTGAGGTGAGTCCCTGCATTTCTTCTGTGTATAAGGGGTTTCAGGCTTTTGAGTTAGGGAAAGAAATGTTTTTAAGCTTGTTAATTAACATGGCAAGAGCCTCTGTGGTGTTACCAGCTACAGCAGGAGAACATCTGTCTGCAGTGATTAGGCAGGAACTTCCAAACTAAAGAGGGGCTCAAAGATGGAATGGTAGCTTGCCAGGCAAATGATGTAGGGCTATTTATACAAGCCCACTTTACCTCTTAAAAGCAAGAGAATAGCAAACACATCATTGGCAGTCTTTGGCTATAAAATTAATTATGATAAATCAGAAATATTAAGTGTCTGCTGTTTTGAAAAAATTACACTGGGAGGGAAAGAAACCCTCAAATTCATTAAGTAGGATAAGAATATTCATACTAATGTGACAGAAAAACACAGGGCCTTATCGTATAAATAATGAAATTACTCTATAAAATGATGAAAACCTTTGAAGACTGGGTAGAAGTGAATATTTCTTTTATGTGCAGAAGAGCTTTCAGAAAAATGAATATATTTTTACCACCTGTCCAACTTATAACTTTTCTTAAGAGTAAAGTATTAATATTGTTAAAGAATTTCTGCTCAGAATCTATCAAATGTATAAGCCTATTTTGGTCAGTGTATGCATTGCCCAGCAAGGAGTAGGGTATGAAATCTCCCAAGATGTTTGAAGATACCCTGTGGAGTAGGAGGAGGTTTCAGTATGTTTATTTTTACTGTTTGTGATGCTAATATTTATAGAAAAGTTCTGGTAAATCTATGTGCTCACAATTTATTAGATAGAATAGGATTTCAAGAGAACTAAAATCTATTTGATTTCAACAGACTTACCATATAAAATCTCGTAGAAAAAACTAAGGAAAGAAGTTTGAAAAAAACCAGTGAGGAAGATCTAGAATAGTTGCCTTTGGTCTCCCCCTGCTCCCTCCACTCTCTCCTAAATGTACTGTAAAGAAAATGCTTGTACTCTGTGCTGCTGCTTCTCTTTATGATCATGAACATTTTCTGATCATGGTAAGTAGTCCTACAGATGTTGTTGGCAAAGGTGCTTCTTTTTTCAGTTCCTTGTAGTTGTGGGAGAANTTTACCTCTTAAAAGCAAGAGAATAGCAAACACATCATTGGCAGTCTTTGGCTATAAAATTAATTATGATAAATCAGAAATATTAAGTGTCTGCTGTTTTGAAAAAATTACACTGGGAGGGAAAGAAACCCTCAAATTCATTAAGTAGGATAAGAATATTCATACTAATGTGACAGAAAAACACAGGGTCTTATTGTATAAATAATGAAATTACTGTATAAAATGATGAAAACCTGATGAAATAATGATGAAAAATGATGAAATGATAAAATGATACCCTGTGGAGTAGGAGGAGGTTTCAGTATGTTTATTTTTACTGTTTGTGATGCTAATATTTATAGAAAAGTTCTGGTAAATCTATGTGCTCACAATTTATTAGATAGAATAGGATTTCAAGAGAACTAAAATCTATTTGATTTCAACAGACTTACCATATAAAATCTCGTAGAAAAAACTAAGGAAAGAAGTTTGAAAAAAACCAGTGAGGAAGATCTAGAATAGTTGCCTTTGGTCTCCCCCTGCTCCCTCCACTCTCTCCTAAATGTACTGTAAAGAAAATGCTTGTACTCTGTGCTGCTGCTTCTCTTTATGATCATGAACATTTTCTGATCATGGTAAGTAGTGCTACAGATGTTGTTGGCAAAGGTGCTTCTTTTTTCAGTTCCTTGTAGTTGTGGGAGAAAATCACATTTAACAGCCTCTGTACTATTCTGGTTTAGCTATGTGTGCTTTTCTCTGAGCAGCTCATTTTATAGAGAAAGAAAATCCAATATTCTACCTTTTAGAACTGCTAGACAAGGTATTGCTCAAAGCAGTAATTTCATACCCTACCAAACCCCATGATTTGCTAAAACAGTCAGTTTCTCCATCACGTATCTCGTCAGATTAGAACAATAAAAAAAAAGGAGGTGATCAATATCTGAAGGACAAACATTCTGCAGCCAATTATCTTCTGAATTCCAATAGGTATTAGTGTATAATACAGTATTTTTCCTTTATATGTGTTTGTGTGCTGTGGAGAGATACAAGACTTCTTACTAACAATTACATAAATTCCATTTTACAAAGCAAATATTAACTTTGATTTCTTGCATTTTCTGTCTATTCCACTCCAGGTTTTACATGACTGGGAAAAAATTGTTAAGTGAATTTTGAATCTGTTTTTTGAGAAGTGTATTGGTCTCTGCTGAATTGTCCTTGCAGCCTGACATGACTGCCTTTGGAGTGCAGGGTGCCACTGTTGTTTTGCAGGAAAAAGGTCTTGAATACATGTAATATTTTCAAGTTGTAATTTCTAACTCCATTTCTGATCTGAAACGTGAAGACTCCTCAGTAATATGCAAACATGTGTGTCTTTATAACTATTATATGGCCTTGTTTACCTGAAGTTGTTTCCAACCACCCCCAACTTCTGTTCCTTTGCTGAGCCCAGTGGTTCCTGTAGCATCTGTAGACTCTGCAGCAGCTTAAAAGAAAGATTTGGGAACAGTGACTGTTGCCTTAGCCCTAGAGGACTGGGGAGCCGGTCCTGAGCTGGGCTGTGCCTTCCATGGAAAGCTCAGGGCAACCTGTCCCTTTCTTCTTATTACTCCCAACACCACCCCAGAACAATACATTTACTTTTCCAGGAGCCCCAGTAATGATATCTGTTACTGAGACAGGAAAATGAAGTCACAGAGAAGATTAAGCAATGGGGAGGCAACTGGGTCGCCTTCGTAACTCCATTCCCATTTCCACAGACTTGAAATTATTTACCCCTTTTATACAAAAACTGAAAGTCAGTTCAGGAAAATGAGATTTGCATTTTCAAGTGAAAAGGCAAGATGGGCCGTTGAACCCCCCTGTGGAAAGTGACCACTTGTAGCCATTTCCACTGGCCCTTGTGCACATGAGATCCCTCTGATCAGCAGCTGTCTGCATCCAATGCTACTGAGATACTTGGAGGTGGGCCAACACATCTCAGAGCAACCGCAGGAGCCAACTCAAGGACTGAATGCACCAGTACTTGATACCCGAGATCTAGGAAAAACTGTCTGGTTTAGATCTAGTAAAAAAAAAAAACCAAAACATTTGCTGAGCTTTGTTTCACAAAAACATAGAACAGGAACATCTCATACGGAAACAACAAACCCAAGTATGAGTTCACAGCTGCAGTGTACAAGCCACACAAATAAGATAGTGCTGGCAGAAGTGATTTGCTTTTCTCTAAAACAATCTCTTAGATCTGTGATGGATTCTCTTGCACTCTGGAGACATAATTACTCAGCCATTAGATTTTGGGGAAGTAAAAAACAGGAAGCTTACTTCATGACGAACTGGGATGTGCATCCTTCATTAGGATTTTAAGCATGCTTCTGTCTGCCAGTAGAATTTTAATCACTGTTTTTCTCTGGGTAGTTGATATAGGACCTTTTAAAATTTGTTTTCAGGAGAATATCCAAATACCCACATTTGGATATTTGTTTGAATATCCATGAACACAGTGCACGTTATCTTGATCTGTTTGTGTGGGAATTAACAGAGTACAGTGTCTTTCCAAGTAATATACATCTGGTATTAGATCCTGGTCCAAAATTAGTCAGTTTAAACAACTACAGACAGACTATTACATTCTTCAGCAGTGTGATAATGACAAGCTGATTCTTACAGTTCTTCATGGGTTTTCTCTTCAGTGTAGAACTTTTTTTGAGTGATAAGGTATTTCACAGGTTTTGTAAGACTTAGTCAAATACTTGAGAATGTTCCTGTGAGTTTTCTAGCAAAGAGTTTCTAAAATGCTTCTCTATTTTGCATAATATTTGCATTATGTATCATTTGCAAGTGGAGCCTCACCAGTTAAGATTATTTCTCATACAGTTCTTGATTTTTCTTTGTTAACCATTAGCTACTGAACATATTGTTAAGATAGTGTCTAGGTAAAACACATTTTTTTTCCTGGATGTTATTTTAAGGTATGTTTAATGCTTATTCAAGCTGATCTGTTTTGAAGAAAATGACAGTAATCCCACTTTTTTTTCTGTATTTTGTCTTGCAATTCCCAGAACAGAAAAACCCCAAAAGAAAAAAAATCCCTGCTTAGTATAAATTGAACAGGAGTATGATGAGTCAAGAAATACTTCTTATATGCCTTCACATGCAGATGCTAAAAAAGTCTCTGCCAGAGTTATTCTCTGCTGGAATTCATGGGGATCTGTCAAGAGCAAATACTGAAGTGCTGTCTTGCTCCTCTTTAAAATGCTATTTGAGGAGGACCTTGAGGATCTGGATTGCTCAGAAAATGATCTGTTCATTGAATATCTAAGGCAGAACTCTTGGGTTTTTAAAGGTAAATTCTGAGACAAGCCAAAATTAAATTATTATTTGTACTGCTTATTGTTCCTTTAGGGTATATAAAACCATCTCCAGTATTTTTTGCCTGCCTCCAGAATGGCTGTTGTATTAGAAGTTTTAGGTTGCAGTTTTCTCTCTTTCTGAAAGGCTTCAGCAAGTACTTGAATTCCCTAAGAACATATTAAAATCCAGGAGACAAAAGCCTCAGCTTCTGTTTTCAGACCTAGTTGTGAAGAAAGGCAGTATTGCAGAGTATGCTGTCAGTGACATAAATATGCATTTCTCACACAAAATTGTTTGAAATATTCATAATACTTTTGTTGCTGGTTTGGGCTTTTTTGTTTTCTGTATTTTAAAAAACAGTGAGAAAACACATGGGGATTTAAGTTAAGTCCAAATAAAAAGTAATGCAGATAGCACAATTAAATACATTTACTGATGACATCTATTTAATTACGAAGCAATTGGAAGTCATTAAATAGGAAGTTATGGAGTGTCTTGGCCTCCAAAAAGTGCCATGCTGGCAGACTCTGGACCACCAGAGTCCCATGGAAGCTGCCTCGCTGACCCTCTTGGGTATGGGGTACCTGGGCATGACTCCCAGTGGCATTCTTGGCGCTGATGAAAGAGATAAAGCTTTGGCAAAGTTTACAGTGGCGGTGGGCCCGAATTGCTGACCTGGCTTCTTGGTGTCGTGGTTCATGAAAGTAGACCTCTGGGTTAGACAAGATAACAGATTGATTAGTAGTGTCACTTTTACAATGTTAGTTCATGTTTCTATCCATTCATGGTGATTTTGGAAGATTACTAAACAAATGTATTGATTTAAAGACTGAGCAGCGAGTAGTTTCCTGTCTGAAAATCAGATTATTTTCCCACTTGTACAAGGACATACAGAGTAGGAGGAAGGAGAAAAATATTTTCCCACCCCTGCTCTTCCATCCTACTCAGCAAGGGGCCAAGCACAAACTGTTTCTGTTTCCAGGGCAAGGCAGGGTTCTCTTCCCATCATGCAGACCTTGGCCTTTCCTCCCAAAGGGCACTATTTGGTGCAGGTTGCTTATGTGATATTGCTATTCATAATTCAGTGTCAAAGTGAAATCAAGTCTAGGTGTACATGATTATGGGATGAGGGAAAAAGAGAGTGATGTGAAGCATCATTGAAAGAGGCTCTGGTTACAGGGAGCTATGTTTAATCCTCTCTCTGTGTCTTGCTAGATGTTCTTCCTTTCAGATATTAAGATTTTGCAGTTTATGGAATAAGGAGGTGGGATAGAAACACATTTTCACCAGAACAAGTTGGGCAGAGGCTACCTGGCAGCAGCTTGCACTTTTGGTGGACTACGTGAAGCCACGATTGCCAGCATATCTGCTGGGGAAGAAACTTGAATGCTAGCTGCTCCTGCTGCTGCTTAGCATCTCAGTTGGAGAAACAAAACCAGGTTCCATACTGGTCTTTGCCAACGGCAAGTGCCTAATTAGATCCGTTTATCAACTCTTCTATAATTACAGAAATATGTAGCTAATTATTTTTTCTTTGAGCCAGCTCATGCTTACCTCTCTCAAGAATGTGCACAGAGAAGGAAGGTAAGCTGCTATTTAATTGTACTTTAGACAGTAAATATTTAGTGCAACTAAACCGTGAAAATGAATGGGGCATAGAGAATAGGCTAGCGTTTGAGTAACATGTGATTCTGAACTTTCTCTTGTGCCATCCTTTTCTAAAGTTTTGAAGTTAAATGCATAGTTCATAACAAAGATGGTCCAGATCAGTGATCTGTTTAAGTACAAGAGGCAGCACATATGTTAAATTCTAAGCAGACTGGGGTTCTGGATGTGATGGTTTGTCTTTTCTTTTTTTGTTATTTTTAGGATGCAATCAGTTGTTTGAAAAGTAAAACCAGAATAATATTTTCCAAGCGCAAAACAGTCAAGCTCAACTTCTACTTCGCGCAGCTTTATTCCTGCTTAGCATCAAAAAGAAAAAGATTCCATTCTAAATAGTTATATTATCTACATAAGTCATTTTTTCTAAACAGAAAAACATTCTTGTAAGAAAAAGGGATTTTTATCAAAATTACATTTTGTGATGAAGCAATATTACATGATAAAATATGCACTAGCTTAGGAAATACTCTTCTTGAATATGCAAATAATGCCAAGCTTACCTGTGCTTATTTTTGTCACAGTTCTCGTGCCTTATTGTTCAATAATTCACTGAGTTATGGAGGTATTTGCATGTTTCACAGAGCAACTCAACCAAATTTAAAACCAATAAGAAAGAAGATTTCCAGCTTTTGTCCACAGGTAGTGCTTCTGAATACAAAAAAGATTGCAATATGTGATGTACAAACTAAAGTAAAATCACCAGTCTCAAACATTTGTTCCTGCAGACTTGTGTGCAGATAAAGCTCTTAGTCAGACCAAAGTTTCAAGTGATCAGTGATGTTTTCTCCTGCAATATATTACAGATATCATCTTGTGTTCAGTGCTTCTTTCTCCTCCTTCCCCATTTTATATCTCTCTCTCCGAGCTGTGAAGACTCCCAGGGCAGCCCCATCAGGAAGAGTAAGTGGCCAGCACTGCTGGGCTTCCTCCAACAAAGCTGCATCGTTCTCCAGCCTAGGGAGAACGAGTGAGTAGAGGGGAGGCTGGCTCAACAGTGAGTCAAAGAAAAGGGGAGGAAGAAGAAGGGGCCATGCCTGAGTTATTAACATCTACATCTATGAGGAGAGTTGGAAAGACATTAAGGATGTGCAAGAACTGATAAGAAAGGATCATCCTGTAGTTAATGAACATGATTTATACTAATTTATTTTATTGTGTCTTGAATAATTGTATCTATGTACCTTAAAGAGTTGTGCAAGCACCATAGGATCTTTATATAGAAGTATGAGATGCAGGGAAACCAGCTGAATCAGCAGAGACTGAATCTCCTGTGAGGTGAATGGCAGCCACGTGATTCTAGTACAAAATTTAAAGGGAGTAAATCACAGAGGTCTTGCACTTTTTCTGCTTGGCTTCTCTACAAAACTGCCATTGTGTAAAAAACTGTTAACATACAGTTAACACATTTTGGTTAATGTTAAGTATTTCAGAAGTAGGCAATGTCTTGTATAATGGCAATGGCTGTATCACTGCTTACAGTTTTCAACACATATCTTTTGTTGTTTCATTGGAGAAGGAACGTGTAGAAATCTTGTGGGCAAAGCTGGGGAAATAGAGGAAAATTTTCTTCAGTGTCCTGCTGACAGCAGATTTTGGTTTGGTGTTTTGCCATTGGTCTTGTGCAATCATTTTCTTTGAATATTGTCCAGCTTAAGGTTGCTAGTTTGAAAAGTAGAGAACATTAATATCAATGTAGAAACCATGGAATAGGACTGCAGCTCAAGATGCTGTTAAACTACTGAGGCCCTGCATTAGAGAACTCACTGTCTACACAAAACAAACATACCACAGAAGTGGAAAACTCAGGCATGGAAAGGAAACTGTTTGTTCCATAGGAATCCAGGAAATGACCTCAGGGCTTATGATTGCCATCTCAGAATTTGTTTCCAAGAGTCCTCTCTCAGAAATAAAAATGTTTATCTCAAATTATTGAACATTTCCCAAAGCAAGTTCCATTTGCTCTATTCCACTTAGGAATTATCAGCATTTTTTAATTAATATTTACGACATTATATCAGTTGTTAGTGTACATAAACTAAGTAGATCTAACATATCAAATTTTAATCAGTGGATACGTTAGCTACATGTGGATTGTTGTATCAAGGAGTTTCTGCTTGTCTACCTAAGAATGCCTTGGCAGAAAATGAGAATGATGCCATGTGGTTCAGGTAGCTTATCAACACAACCCACGAAACACATGTACTTGCAAACAGTGATTCTTGAGGAAATTATAGAGTAAAAAAAATTAAAATTTAATTAAAAAGATTACCTAACAAATATTATAGGTAGGTGAGAAATGAGAATGTAGAACAATTAAGCAAACTTGTTGAATAAACGCTAGACAATTACCTCAACTTACTGCAGGAAAGAATTTGTTCTTCAACTGCAGAACCCTCACTGGCAGATTCAAGGCATCCAATTGTGTTCTCACAGTGGAAGCATTTAAAGCTTAGATAATGTTCAAATCAGAAATCCATGTAACAGTCAGATGTAAATGTTTGAGAGAGTTCGGTTTGAAGTTAAAATACACAGGCACATGCAAAGAGGTGTCTGAAAGAGCTGCTATATCTAGAACATTACAACAATTAAAAAAGCAAGATTTATAGTTTGCATAACCTAGTGCCTGGTGTAACTATGACTGAAGAAAATCATATCTTTTGGGCACTGGCAAGATACGTACGAATAGCTTGACTTAATGTACTGTGCATACAGATCTGTACCCTTTTTGCCATTGGTCTTGGACAAAACACAGATTCTTTGTGCTTTTTCTTGTACGCAGAATGAAAACCATTATATTAAACTACTTAACCTGTTCTGGAAATCTATGTATATGGAATTGTAAGCATTTTAGTCTTAGAAGTTTTCTATTAAATCCATGTTTATTTTAGGAGTTGGGAATTTAGCAGAAGACTAGAATCCAGAATGTACAATTTAAATAATTTTTTTAAAATTTATGTTATCACTTGGGAGAGGGAAAGGAGTCGCATGACAGTAGCATATGCTTTTCAGAGTTGCCATGGTAATGCAACCTAATACCTGTTGCTAAGAACATGTTGTAGTTGTTGTTATTACTTTGATTACAGCTCTTTAACATTTCAGGATGCATCTTCTAGTTTTTAAGGTCTTATTTTAGATTCAGTTTTGCATGTGAGAAAACCAGTAAGTTTTGCCACTTTCTGACAGGGCTCTAGAGCAATAGCAGTGATAGCAATGCAAGAACACAATTCTGCTAGCATAGCTCATGTCCTCTTTTGGAGAGCAGTTTACAAGCTATCTAACAATACAGGAAGACAGGAATTACCAAGGTAGTTCATATCACCTTTCTCTAGTAAGTCAGTGATTAATATGTGGAGACAGAAAAGACTGAAGTCCCAACAATAATGCAGTACAGAATCTTAAAAATGCAGACAGGTAGTTCTTAGCACTAGCACTTGAAATGGTAATGTCCAGCTTATTAAGATGTTCTGTGCACTGTGAGTCTGCTTCCCTGATCCAGCAAAGTGCCCTGGGACTCCTTTATTACCCTGAACCCTGCTGAGCAGAAGCAGTATGATAAACCACAGTTCAACTAAAGTGCTGCCATTCAGGCCACAGAAGCAGTGACACTCGCAAGATGCCATCAGTGCTATGCTACTGCTTGTGAGTACTATAAACTGCAGGCAAGAATGGGAATTGTAAACAGACCACTGAAAAGAATAAGAGAATTCATGTCTCATACTAGCTGCCTGTTCTCCCAGGCTTTCATTTTCATCTTTTACCAGTGAGTTCAGCTCCCTAGATAGTAGATGCTTCCTCATTACAATATAGTTCAAGCAACATATTTACCAAACTTAAGATGGTTCTCTAAGCCGATCCTTTTGGGTATGAAGGTGGTGATACATGATTTCTGTCTTCTGCACTTACAGCGCTGTATTTGTACAAGTCTCTGTGCTTTCTCACTGCACTCTTTGATCCAAGACTTGACTCCTCCTTTTGGTTCAATAACTTCTTTTATGCTGGGTACCAACATTTATCTATTTTTTTCTTCTGCATATGAAAGCCATTGGCTGAATTTTCAGAATTCATGCCAGCAACCTCCTTTGTCTGGAAATGGAAAGTTTGTATATGAATAACCAGTCCATGTAATTTGTCCGTGTTCTTATGCGCCTTTTCTGTCTTTCTGTCCTATGATTTAGCACTCTATCTACACATGAAATTTTTTAATTTTGTCTAGATAATACTGACAATTGTATGACGTAGTAGCATCAGGGAGCTAGTTATTTCATTTTATAGAGAACGGTAGTCCAATTACTGTTTCATAACACGTGTTAATTCCTGTTTGACTGAACTGTGGCATAATATGACACTATGAGAGTACACAGTAGGTATTTTGAGAGTGCACCCGTATTGGTGTGAACTGAAGGTGTATGTACCTATTATATTTATTACAAAATAAATAGTAACAGTCACAAGGATAATCACAGAGAAAAGCATACTTACAGATAAGAGGTCTGGTGTAGTCGTGGCTGTATGAATGTGATCCTTGCAGGCAAACATAACCATGGCACCTAATTTAGGAACAGAAGTGTCTTAGACTTGATCTGCCGTCAAACTCAAAACCATGCAACTCTGAAAGGCAATACAGTCTGTTTATGAATTAGTCGCTCTCCACTGACTTTCATCTATAGTTACATAAAGCACATCTGATCTGAAGGCAATAATTTGTAGCCCATTATCAAACTCAGAAACAATTGGATGCATTTCTAGTGTATTAACATTTATTTTATAAACATTAATATAATGTATTAACTTTTTGGAAAGCCACCGTCTTAAGTACGTGAAGGATTGTCTATCTTAATTGACTCTGACCATTTCTTCAGTCAGACATAGCTATTTAGTTTTTCTGGCTCTGTGTTTGCTCATGCAAGAACAAACATGTCTGTGAAGAGGGTAATATGGATGCTGCCTCAGTATCTGAACTTTTGATGACTGTTATTACCTAGTCCTCTATAGCAGTTTTCTCATCCTCTTGGATTTCAGTTGTCTGCAAGTGCTTTTTCCAAAGTCTGCATGTTGTAATAGCTTTGCCTGAAGGTATTTCAGTTCAAAATCTTTGCTCCAGAATCACTGACGTTATATGATGTGGTATAAGGGAGGATTTCAAGAGGGTTGGTAAAATATTCATTTACCTTTACTGTAAGTGTTCATTTGTCAGAATGGACCAGCTGTTAAAGGCTTGACTGTGCATCCTAAAGTCTTCCTTCCTCTGGCTCTATATCCACATAGGCTATGCATCAGTGCAAAAGTGATCTTACCAGGAGACATTTTAACATTGAAGAGCATTTTACAGATTGTCAGCTTCTGTTTCTTGAATTTTACTGATTACTGCAAGCAGTGGTGATAGTATTTAAGAGTTTAGGATACAGCATTTGTATAGATACTGGTCAGTGAAGGAGGGCAGAATTTACGCTTGGCGGGTACAGCCAGGTGGTGCCACTAGTTTATGTTGGGCATAAATCCACCATTCACTCCAACATACAGTTTTGCAAGAAATCAGAAGGTGAATGAAATGTTTCATCTGCAGCTGTTACTGATGTGGACATGGAATTTTGAATAGCTGAAATAAAAGTAACTGATTGGTTTAAAAAAAAAAAGTCATTCACAGGGTAGGACCACTGCAGGGAAAATGAAGATATTCTCTGTGCAAAAAGTGTCAACAAAAACAATTGATGGTTTCTAGACCATAATTTATCCCCTTTTTGTAAAATGGGAGCACCAACAATTATCTTTCTTTGCAGAGCATTCTGAAATGGAATGCATTGAACAAAATCACTACTTAGGAGCTCAGTAGGCTATTGGCAGAAATAGTAGAACCATGCAATGTATGGCACAGAAAAAAAACATGTTTTGGAATACTTACATGTTTGAAGATTCAGTGCTTACAAATGGATGAAGTGAGGTGCCACCCCTTACTTTCATCTCCTGGCAAGGAGACTCATCTGTCTCTAATGCCAGTCTTGTAGTGTCTTGTTTGCTGAAAATCTTAAGCACAAGGGGAAATCTACATACAGTGCTTTCTGCAGACAAAAACTGAGAATGATAAACTTTATAACACTATGATAACAAAATGACAATAGTCCACATAAGTGCAAATCGCCATGAACAAGCATTAGACATCTTAAAAAATAGTTGCAGTAATTCTGCTACTTCTTTTTAACCTAACTTCATCTGAGTTTGCTACTTTAACACAGCAACACTTCCCGCTTTTAGAAAGCTTTCCACCAAAACCTGAGTGATGCTTCAAACATGGATAACCCATTTTTCTTCATCTCAGAAATAACAAGTCTTTTCATAACCGTAGTTTTGAAGGAGCCAGGGGCTCCGTGGAGTCCACAAGATGCTTTGTTACTGCCTAATTACTGCCCCTTGGTTTTCCATGGAAAGTAGTCAGCCACTGCAGTATGCGTCCTAAAGCAGTAAGCTTAAGAAATACTTGGATGAAAATTATAGAAAAGCTTAACTAGAAAAAATAATTGTAACCTCGTCTGAATTTGCTGTGGTATTTCTGACTTACCGCACAGAGCTGTGCACTAAGTAAAATCAATAATTTAGTGGCTGGTCCTAACTTCTGCTTCACGAAGCTGCTCTGTTGTTTTTGTCACAGCTAATGGCCCCGTTTTCTCTCCTAATTTGTTGTGCTTGCTCAGTGAAATTGAATCCCGTGTCATTTCAGGCAACTTCTTGGAGAAGTTGTTTTCCTTGGTGCAAATGGCCCTTTCCTCCAGATGTGTCAGGCAGCTAAGAGCTCATTCATTTTTTTCTTAACCCTTCTGCCCATCTTGAAATCAGTCCAATGCAATGATTGCGGTACAATCATCGTTCTTGCCCCATTTCTGATTTTCCCATGACTGTAAGCTGTCATGTGTGTCAGTCACAGCATATGGCCTCAAGCTCTGCCATGGGAGGTTTAGGCTGAACATTAGGGAAAAAATTTTCACAGAAAGGGTCGTTGGGCACTGGAACAGGCTGCCCAGGGAGGTGGTTGATTCACCTTCCCTGGAGGTGTTTAAGGCACAGGTGGACAAGGTGCTGAGGGGCATGGTTTAGTGTTTGATAGGAATGGTTGGACTTGATGATCCGGTGGGTCTCTTCCAACCTGGTTATTCTGTAATTCTATAATATGCTGCATATTACTTAACGTAGGTTTCTTTGACTTGTTTGGTTTGGTTTCTTGTCTGTTTTAACAAGGACAAAGTAAAATTCAAGAGCATAGTGACTGCTGGGAGATGTCCCTCCTGGAAGCTCTTGTGGCAATTTGGCTCCAGTGAGGGTCCAGCCCTTCATATTTGTGGCTGCAAATATTCCACCCTTGTGACTTCAGACTGAAGCAGACAAGGAGAACCTGTACCCTTGCCGTTTCCCTTCACCCTGTTTGTTTCATTTGGGAACACAATGAGCTGTCAAAATTTCCTGCCTTGTTTCCACAGAATCCTTCCTTTCACCCCAAAAAAGATTATTTATCTAAAACTGCTAATTGCTTAAATTGTCAGAACAATTGTTTAGCTTGATCTTAAGGTGGAGAGCAAACAAATGTAAATGTCTGGTATACTGATGAAAGTTGCCCTCAAAAGTCTTCTGTCAAAGATAAAAATAAAGCCTAGTGTGTTGCCGTGAATGGCTCTTGCCTCTCAGAAATTAAAAATTATGTGGTATGTTGTACATCTGGTGCAATCCCTAGTTTTAGTATTTGTTGAGTGTACTTACAGGTAATTAAAAGTAACAGGGCTGAATATAAATGTTTTCTAAAAAAGTGGGCCACGAAAAAATGGAGGAAGGCAGATGTAGTTGATGCAGCATACCACCACTTCCTAATTAATATTTCTCTAATGATGTAGAAAGAGACTAGGCAGCACATGACAAAGTTACTTGAAATAGCAGATTCATGAGGAAGAGCTACTTGATAACATCTTTGACTCAACAGTAACTTTGTTTCCCCGAGGGTAAAGTTAATAATCCTCAAATATATGGATTTTAGTGGCTTTTACTAAGTCAGCAGGGGTGCAGATTTATTCTGTATATAAATCTCTATAGTGATAAAGACAGCCCAAACTTTTATTATCTGTAAAAAACATAAAACTTCACAAATAACCAATCAGAATCATCAGTAATTTCCCATGACTTGAGGTCCTCAGCTTTGTTGGTTAAGTAAAACTCAATTCACATTTTCTTAGTGTGAAGAACATAGAGGTGGTAGCAAGTTTATCAATCATCATGCACAGTCCTTAACTATTTTGGGTCATCTTTCACTGTGTATAAAACCCATGCCATCAGCTGCTCTGATTGTTTTCATCTCCTTCCTTTAGAATTATGTTCTTCTGATCACCTAAATGTTTTTTTGCCCACTCTGCTGTTTATCGATGGTGGGCATTACTCCAGGGTGATTTTCCTTTTATGAAATGACTTTTCAGTGCCCTGATCATCTTCTAGAAGTTCTTCTTTCCACTTTTCACAGGTGGAATTCAGCTTTCTCAGGGAAAATATTTCAGATGAACTTATAGCTAGTGCTTTGACTAATGGTATGAATGCCTCCTTTGCTTTCCCTCTCTTTACTGTAATTACCTTGCCTGAATAGTTTATATACATGTCTGAGTTGCCTTGTCTTTAGTTTTGTAGGAGACGTGGAGCAGCACCATGAGAGAATCATAGAATAACCAGGTTGGAAGAGACCCACCAGATCATCGAGTCCAACCATTCCCACCAAACCCTAAACCATGTCCCTCAGCACCTCGTCCACCCGTGCCTTAAACACCTCCAGGGAAGGTGACTCAACCACCTCCCTGGGCAGCATATTCCAATGCCTAATGACCCTTTCTGTGAAAATTTTTTTCCTAATCTCTAGCCTAAATCTCCCCTGGCGGAGCTTGAGGCCATTCTCCCTCGTCCTGTCCCCTGTCACTTGGGAGAAGAGGCCAGCTCCCTCCTCTCCATAACCTCCTTTCAGGTAGCTGTAGAGAGCAATGAGGTCTCCCTCT
>WAAB01006033.1:0-12410 GCA_013389865.1 Piaya cayana
CTGGTGATTCTATGATTCAAATAAACCTACCTTGCATCTCTGTTTCCCAAGACCTCTCATGCCTTTCCACCTCCTGTTTCTTAACAAGGACAACTTTAAAGAGGTACAATTGTTCTGAGCAGGCAGAACAGGAGGGGTCAAGCATCTGGGGCAGATGTGAGAGCTTGCACTAGGGCATGCAAGAAGTAGGCTGTATGGGCTGGGGTTTCTTGGAGTAGGAGGGTTTGGAATACAGAGAAGTATGAGAGTCTGGGAAGATGAGGAGGCCTTGGGAGGTAAGAGAATTTAGGGAAAAACAGGAAAGAAGACAGAAAATGTCAAGGGTTCTGGATTGAAATGATGAGGAGAAATTGTTTGACTGAGAGTTGGGGTGGATTGTGAAACGAGTTTGGATACAGAAGGGCTTGGGAGATAAAAAGTCACAGCTGGGAGAAAGCAAATAAGGGAGAGTCATGGGATAAGCCTGCTGTGCTACGCAGGATTTCAGGTAAGGAGTGGACAGGAATTACTGTGGTGCCTCCCTGCTGACTCCAACCTGCTCTGATCTGGAAACAGAAATTTGCAGAGCTGGCCTTTCTCTCCAGCAGCACAGGGTTTGCCTCCCTTACAATATTTTTTTTCACTCAAAGCATAAACATTCAGGCTTAATTTCCATATGAGAAGATAACTATAATTGTGCTGATTCTGTATCAACATCTCAGCAAATAACCGTAATGTCACGTATCCCTAAAATCCATCTCCTCCTCTACATTTTTAATTCTCCCTTTCCAGCATGAGGCAGAGAAGTAAGCGCCTGCTTCTGCCACAGTGTGCAGCCTCAGCTGCCGGTTGCACTCTCCCGCTCCCATATTGCACTGCCTCCTTTGCTCAAATCTATTTCCTAATTTAGCCAGATAGATAGACAAAGAAATTAATTGTAGACAAAGACCATTCTCGGCTTGGCCGGCAGATGGCAATTACCGCTCTCTAAGAGATTCTCAGGCGGCCTTTGGAGTGCACAGCAACGGGAATCTGCTGAAGGCGAGTCTCTGGAATATTACATTGAGTGTAAACAATAATCTGGAATTTGAAGTTCTGCAAATTGGGCTCATCTTTTCTGTCATCTAGTAACAGATCAGATATTGGAGATTCTTAGCCTGTGAAATAAGTACTGCTGTACATTAGGGAGAAGAGCACTTAATGGAGTTCCCAGTTGTTCGCTCAGCAGGTAACTCTCCCTGCCGCTGCAGCAGAGGAATTTTGGTCCCTTGGTAAAGATATTGTAAAATCTATGTTGTTTCTGGGATGCTTTCTCTCACATCAAAGGGTCCTGATATGCATTGATGTGGAGAGTTGAATATAAAGAAAAATTCAATACATGTGTGTTTCCCATTGTTATTACAGATCTAAAGGAAATGAGATGTTTAAGTTGAGAAGGAGAAAAAGGAGAGTGTGCAGGTACAGATAATATATGTAATAAATGGCAGACTTTCAGAACAGGTTAACAGAGAAGGCTGCTGCAGGAAATTAATATAAACTCAAGTTAGGTTCTTTGCTGAATAAGAAGAATATTTCAGGGATGATGTAAAAAGCCAGCAAGCTGGAATCATGGTTAACAGAAAATATACTAACATTCTCCCAAATTTCTCTTTGATTTTCACAGTGAAATGGCTCTGTAGAACTAAATACAATGTGCTATTTAGGGAATGCTGTGATTTTTTTGCAGCTCAGGAGTGGTAACTCCAAGTGTGGGGAGGAGGAAGGGTTAAGGAGGAGGCTCAAGCTGGCATTACGATTTTGTGTCTATCTGTCATGCTGACTGGGCCACAAAGGAGAACAGTATTACTTGATAAGCATTGGGCAAACTTGCTTAAATCGTTCTCTGGTGACCTTTTTACCTCAAGAAGCATAAGTAGGATATGAAGCAAGCTTTATCTAGCTTTGTGTGGCTCAAAGTTTAGTTGCTTTGATATGAGACGGAGGGAGCAAAACCCCCAAAATTAGTGGGAAGAGGAACTCAGAATCCTGTCAAAAAAAGGATGGTTTTCTTTTGAATACTAAATATTTCAGACTGACTGAAATACTGTGTTTTGTTTTCTAGTCATTACAGCTGTAATGTAATTACAGCCATCACTGTAATGAGAGAATGAATTCCTAGATGGAGAATGTGATTGTTTTTAACTCAAGGTGCTTTTGCAAGCTACTGCAGACAAACCACAAGCGTGCGATGTCCATCCTTGTATTTCTGTTGTTAGTGGGCAGTGCTCTGTGAAGCTCCAAGTTAGAAATCCTCTCATTGTCAAAAAAGAAAGTGCTTCCTTGAGTAAGCGAGAGTCTGCACCACCAGAAACGAGCCAGCTGAAGCGGAAGTCTGGAGAGGCTGTTTGGCCTCAGGCTTCAAAGGAAGCCTGGGATTTGCTGGTAGTGAATAGTTTAAGCAGACTGCAGGGACTATGTTCAAAAGTTTGTTTAAAAACAAACAAACAAACCTGTAGCTCTCACATGTTCATGGGTAAGAAATTCTTGTGCTAAGCCTGTGTCCCTGCAACACCAAAGTTGTTTCTGGAAAATGTTGTTAGGAAGCTATGTTGTTGGGAAACAGCAAGGTAGACTCAGAAAGAATTTATCCAAATAATATGGGGAGTTAGTTTGGGGGTAAGAGAGAGAAGGGACTCATGGTAGTGAGAAAGGGGTTAAACATGGGATCTGTACGTGGCAATTTGCTTGGGAAATCCAGAGTCAGGAACACTGGAGTCTATCTGCGTCAGCAAGTCTTTGAAATGGGGGAGACTGAGGTTGGACACAATCACAAATCGATGTCTAAACCAAGAATAGAGAACAACCCACCTGTGACAATTAATGATTCCAGTTAGTACATAGATTGCTCCCCGAAATTAACTTGACGTGTCACCTTTATAAAAAACCACACAGCTTGGCCGGAAAAAATCTGAAGTCCAGCTCTCTTGCATTGTTGCTGCATATCAGAAAAAACAAAATGGGAAGAAGGGCACTCAAATCCCCTTGTAGGTTACCCTGAAGTATTGGTGCTACTTTAAAAGCTGAAGTCAAACAAAAAGCTGGGCTTTCATGTTTGTGTCTTTAATTCCTGGCTACGATTGGATTTATTGCACAACCAGAAAACTGCTTTTTCCAACTGATAGCCTTGCAAAGTCATACTGGAAACAGAAAATAGTGTGTATTTTGGCTGGGGTATTACCAGCCATAAAGATCTGGCAACAGCAGCTTGCATAACAACTTCACTAATTATATTTAAATTGGAGTGAAACAATCGTACTAACACTGAATAAAGAACAATTTTATTTTTCTCAAGGAGAAAAGCAGGTAGGAGACTGAATGTATTAATGTGAGCAGGTTTTTAACAAGTGTTTCCATGCTAAGATTTAATGCCACTTTAATTATACTCATTTGTTAGGCTGATGCAAATTATTTAAGTGTGTAAAGCAGAATGTAGTTTGAAGTTTAAGCCCTGTACTTACTCCCCAATAGTTCATATGTTAACAGAAGTTAAAGTTCTGTAATTATTCCACAACAGTTCAGATACAGTCTTGTATCACAATATTTTTTTCTTCTTTTTCAGCTTTTTCCACATGTCCATGATATATTAAGTTAATTCATTTAAAAAAACACCCTCTTCTATATGCGGACACAGATTTATATGTATAAGAAAGGGCTTATAGTCTTTTAACTTCTGCTTTTCTACAGACTGGTGCCTGATGTACTATCAGATATACTGCAGAAGTACAGTTAGCAAAATGTCTTAAGACTAAAGAAACTACAGAAGTGCGATGTCTGGGAACAAAGGCGGTCATAAAGGGTGAGAAAACATTATTTCTGTAAAAATAAGGGTTCCAGATTATTTGTCAGTGGTGACCTTGGCAAGAATACAAGGCATATTTGGATAGTCATATAGAAATCTAAGATGACTCAATGATTAGTAACACTATTCTTTGTAGCAAATTGACCTTAAACAGAAGAATTATACCCAGTTTTCATGCCCAGTCAGTAGCTTGAAAGGTCCTCTTAATTGTAAAATCCTGTTAATACACAGTAGTATTCTACAGTTAATTCCAGCAAAGTGAATTTTGGAACTATGATAGTAATGCTTGTGGATGGTTATAAATCAGATTGCTAGGTAAGTGTTTGGGAATCATTCATGTGGTTTAAGTGGCTTGGTTTTATATAATTGTATTGCTTATCTGATCCAATTTAAGCACACGATCTTTCTCTTAAAGGGTGGTACTCTGAGTACTACATTAGTCAAGCAGTTGGCAACTTCTTAAAGTTTTAGAAGATGCTGCTTGGAGAGCTTAAAAGAGCTGAAGGCTTTTAGTTAAATAATTTAGGGGGAATTTAGGGGGAATGTCATTTAATTTTATATACTACTATCTCAGGGAGAAATTACTCTTAAATACGATGACCTTGATTTCACTCTTGTGACGGAATATTTTAATGTGTTTGTAACTGAAATGTAACACACAGACACGTAAATAGTTAGACATTTTATATACTGAACAATTATGCCTGAAAACTGATACTGTATCTGTTGTGTCACATATCTGTGGTCACATGCTGCTGTAATGCAGAATCATTTCAGAGCCTTTCTTTTAAATAATTGAGAAGATCATTATGATGACAAAGCAAATTGGCTACTAATTTTATCCATTTTGGGGAATGCAATCTAAGTTTCCCAGAGAGGAATCTTAGATTATTTGCCTCCCTTGAGTCACCAAAAATGCTATTTTAGAGGCAGCACCACTAGCACTTGGGAGGTACTGAATATGGACAACATATATCTGGCTTTCAAGTAAATGCTGCACTGTGAGTGACCAGCTCTTTGGTAACCTTGTACTCCTTGTGAACAAGGCTAGTGAGGGGCAGCATGCTGTTTTTCTTAGTCTAAGCAACAAGGGAGGCAATAATAGTTAAATTTCTGATTCCTTTATGAAGTTGACTGGTATAAATATATGCTATATAGTAGATTCTTTTATTTATGTAGATTTTTTTCTATATTAATCTATTTTATTTCTATATAGAAAGCAAAGATTATAAAGGGATGGATTTTTATCAAAGTTTAAATAGAAAGTGCAGGGCCTATGTGTATGCTTACTTTTGAGCAAGCGTGTATTTTTACTCAGCCACTAAGCAAATATACACTGAGAGGAAAGGTGTTGATACGGGGTTTATTTAACTTAAAATAAAAAAAAGAAATCCCTGTCAATTCATGGATTAACTCAGTTCTGCTGTTGAGAGAGAGGAGATAATTGATGGTACTAACAACAATCATTATGCTTATTTCACAAAATACAGCTGTTACAAACTGAATGAGGCATTTATATGTGCACGTCTTTGAAATCTGTTCAACTCATATTTCCAGATATGGGATGAACTATGGGTTAAATAATCTACCAATTGCACAAAACTGAACCATCAAGAATATATAAATTTTGTTCTGAATTGACATGCAACAGACTGGATTTTTTGCTGTGGGATACTCTATTTTAAATTCGGGATTTCAGATAACAGTTAAGAAACAGACGTAGAACTGGCACAATAATTACAAAAAATAATTGAAAAAATATTGCCTTTCTATTACTCCTTTATATATCAAAGCAACTCTTAGTGAGTAGAAAAGTAGAATGAAATGAAGCCATTTTAGGCCAACTGCAAGGTAATATGCTATAAGAAGTGATTCAGTATGTCCTATATAGTTTAAGAATTTCAATGCAAATATATAAAATCTGAAAATATTCCTTGATATATTTGGTAACTGCACTTAAAGTGTCAGATTTTTTTTAATGTTTGTATTTCTTGGCACAAGTCTGTTCAATTTGCAAAGGCAAGTAGACTTTCTACATTGAAGACTTTGTTAACAGTTTTAATATACCTTAACAGTTGAAGTGACTCACCTGGATACACAGTTTTGCTTATCTAGTAAGTAAAACGCTGACAGTGTTGTAAATCATATCTTGAGGCAGGGCCACTAACACCTGCTAATCCTTGTCTTTAATACAGAAATTCTTTCAAAGTAACAAGAAGAAAATGGTGATAAATGAAGTTAAATTAATTTGAATATAAATTAGACTTCTTAAAAACCAAGGAAGCAAGATTTGTGTCACATCTGTTCCTAGTCGTTTGTTAATTAGGTTGTATTGGCGGAAGTAGTAGCTCCTTGTTTTTTTTGGACTTTGTGCAACCTGAAAATCAAATGAGTAGCAACTGAGCACATGACCAAAATCTGCTTGTAGACAACAAGGAGATTGGGTTTATTTGATAAAATGATGCTCCAAACTTTTGTTGAAAATAAAATTGAGTTCTTGAGATTGCAAAGGTGGTCTGGAAGATATTAAATCTATGTAAACAAAGGAAGGAACTTTGAGGTGTTTAGATGCTATGACAATAGATGCAATATGAAATGCTCAACCCGGATAGTGGTATCAAACCAAGCCTGAAAACAGCCTAAAACAATGGCTTGAAGCAGTTCCTGCTCATTTGAAAGAGATGTTAACTTTTAAGTGTTAGTTATTTCACTGCCAAGAAAGAGGTGAATGATCATGCTAGGACAATGTATTCTTTGTGTTTCCTCATTTAGCTGTAGGATCAAGACAAATTTCATGATTGGAGGCTGAATAAAAATTATCTTAAGATGTTCTTCAACTTAATATCCAAGGATGGTATTACTTTCACCAAATTCTAGTTGCCTAGAGTTCTCACATCTACGTCTAAGCTAGTCATCTAGGCTCCTTTAATATCACTTATTAAAATGTTAATGTTTAAAGTAATTTGTTCCCTGAAATTCCCTATACCTCCTACTAACACTATGTAGAAGACCAGCTCTGATCAGATGTTCACAGATATAGTGACAAAGCAGGCTAGAGGAATCCTTCACTGAAAGACTGCAATTGAAAACACATCATTGTGCAATGAGATTTGCAGATGGCTTTTATAACTATTCATTATCACTTTACCTTTATTAATAGCAGTTCAATGTTAATGATGTCCCAGATAACAGCCTGTCAAGTCCAATCTAAAACCAAATTTAATTTGTAAAGGACCCAGACATGAGCTGAAACCCATGCTCAAGGTGAACCTAAAAGGTTAAAACATTTAAAGAAGACTGAAGATGCTGTTTTAAGTAAATGTCATACTGGGAATCAGACCTGCTGCTTACCCTCACCTTGACTAGTTAGACATTTCAGCTACTGTGTCTTCCCCTCTCTTTCTGCTCTCTGATGTTCAAAAAGGCAAAGAAGAAAATTCTCTACCTATTGGTGAAGTAGGAGAGAACCCATATTTTGAGAAATAATAGCACCTCAGGAAACTTTTACAGCAGGTATTATCAAACGTTGAAACTAAGGTTAAATGCTGTCAATGGTCCTCAGAGTAAACAAAACCTGTGCTTTTTATCTTTGAAAATGTGACTCACTTGCTTCAGCAGTGATAGTCCCTGCACTTCATACTGCTCAGCTGGAGCCCTGTCTGAAACATTAGCAGAACATCCTGTCTGGCTGAGAGATGCATAAACACTGCTTACTGAATGGGATTTAATCTAATGTTGATCTTCACGCAGTTGGTGATACCATATGGTTTTGTGTTTTAATGGTTATCCTGTTTATCTCATCTTTCTGACTTAAGGCCAAATCCTTCTTTTGAATAGGTGCATTATTAATGCCAGCTGAAAATTAAACAACAGAAAGTCTTAAATGGTAAGAGCATGTACTCGTCTAAGTGGTCACACAATTTCATGTTAGCCTCACGTCTATCTGTACACTGCCTGTCTTTCTTGGGTTTGATTCTACTGTACTGCTTGTTGCAAATTTGCAACAAAGTTGGGCATTTAACTAAAGATCTTTTTTCCCCTGGATAATGTAGGCATAGCCTTTTTGTTGATTACAGTACAAATTCTTGTCAGAGCAACAGAAGAAGGAAGAATTAAACTCTCTGAACATGTACTCTTCAGGATTGGCATCCTGTTCACTTTAACTTTGCAGAACACTACATCATTTTGAAATGCTCTACGAATAAAATGATTTATGGAAAAAGCTCTCTTGATACATCACTAATAGCATACTTGAACTATTTAAGTAATTTTTTTTTAAAGTAGTTGGCAATCAAAACATTCCTTATGGTCAAAGAAAGTGCTGCATGTGAGATCTACAGAAGTAGCGGTCTATTTTCAACAGCTTGTGAGAAAGTGCGTGAATGTTTCACAGGCAGCTGGCCAGAATTTTAGATAGGTTTGAGAAGATGCTGTTTCCTGGCCTGTGGCTTTTGAGAGCCCACAAACAGGGCAAATTCCTCTTTTGGCACTGGCATTTTATCAATCCTAAAACAGACGTAACCTAAGTACCACCAAGGTAGAGTTGTTTCAAGTATTATGTCTTTTGCATGCACGATTGCTGGCTATTTGTATTATCAGCTGTAGCTATATGTGTAAAATAAGTAAATTAATACAAACAGGAACAAATCATAGACAAAACCAAGGTGTTTCTCACATCATGTTTCTTAGTTGATTTTTTTTCACTTTCATCTCTGTTTTGGTGTTGGATTTATGATTATTTTTTCCTTATTCATAACATCAATTTAGCTGAGATAGATACCTGCATGCAGGTCTGTAATCTCTTTATTTTCTCTAATTTTATGGCAATTCTCTTATGTTCCGCTTCTTTCTTTTCCTCTTTCTTTTTAATGATTATTCTTGTGATCCCACAGGGCAGAAAAAAAAAGAGCCGGAAGGGTGGTTTTCCTTTTATATATCTTTCTAAGGTTATTTTTTTTTCAGATTTCAAACAGTCATTTTTTGACAGCAAGAATTTAAATGCTAAGGCTTTTTCTGTGAATTATTGGGGTTACAAAGAGTTTAGCAATCAAACTGCAGTCAAGCCTGCCCATCTTCTTTTTGCAAAGTACATTTCCCATGGAAGGTGAGGAATGCAAATTGCCTGACTACGAAGAGTAAGCCTTTATTGTTCTTGCTCTTGGGAACTATTAGGGAAATAGCTGAAGTCTCAGGAGACCTCTCTTGAAAGGGAAGAGACTTAGTTCTTGACAGGAGCAGAGTGTACCAAAGGCAGAGGTACAATGTTTCCCTAGATGTCTGCTTAAGGCCTGGAAAGGAAAGCTCCACTTGCCCTATTTTGTTTTATAATATAAACTTTTTTTTAATAAGTTCTGATAAACAGTAACAGAACAATAAGATACAGAACATTGAAGGAACATACAGAATAATTATAACCACCAAATTAATAAAAATTGGTTGTAGTGGAGAATCAGACTTTGTGGCTCTCCAGGCCCAACAATGTGCAGAGAAAGGGAAAATAGTTGTTTCATACTAATCAGGAAATAAGAAACATTTGAGAACTGGAGAACAGAACCTGTTTTAAAAAATGCCTGGAAGTAGAAGTTGCACATAAGAAGTTCACAATGGTGTTTGTTGGGTTTTTTTTAATGTACATCCTTTATCTTAAAAAAGGAGGGGGGCATACCCTCATTACATTATTTATGGGAAATAGGGAAATGAAACATATATTATATTGAAATACACACAGAGAAGGAATTAGTCTTATGTTTAACTGAACACTGTCTGAAACAGAAAAAAAAAATATGGTTCTTCCCTCAGGCTGATTCGTCTATTTACCATACAGTTCACAGAGCCCCATTCAGGAAGGCGGCTGAAGTAATCCAAGGAGTCCAACTAAACCTCAGAAACGTATTAAGAGCTTACAGAACTGTGTGCCTTCTGAGCAGTCACATTAAGACCTAGTCTTGGTTTTTGCCCTTGTTTACTCCTATGCAACCTGAAAGTTTAATTAAGTTAATGATTGCTGGCAAACATAATGAAGATTGAATCTAGTTCCAAAGAAGGTTCTTTCTGTCATAACTGTTCAAAGCTGTTGTCATGGATGAAGGTTGATTTATCATAAGAAAGCTCAATAAATTTGCCAAACAGCCTTGGAAAAGGGCTTGCTGGAGAATGTGAAGTGTTAATTTTTGTACATCAAATTGCTTACAAACTATTCAGAGCCTATTTCAACTTATGAGAGGCTTGTTTTTTTTCATAAGCATTAAAACTTGTTCCCTGGGGGGAACAGATGTGCTTTAGAATGGTCAGCCAAAAGTTCTCTCTTTGCTTTGACAGTTATTATGTATTTCATACAGCTATATTGTGCTTTGTTATGGGCTTATGTTTTATTTTTGTATTCTACTAGTTGTATGTGTACATACAATTTTTTATGTTTAACTGAGATGGGAATGGCTAACAATGGCTAGAGGCAGAGTATGCAGCAAGATTAGCGCATCTCTGAAACACACTTCATTATTATCATAAACGTAGCTGTAAACTTCTTTTTTAAAAGTTAAATTATATTTTTTTAAAATATGGAGAACAGTAACCACGCAAAATGAAAAATACAAAGGACAATTAATTCCCAAAGCCAAGTATTCTTAAGGCTGACAGATATTCAATGTGCTTTATTGCATAGGCTTTCATCACATCATTATATGACTTTCTGCTACTTTAGCTGCTACTTTTCATTTGCACTGAGTAATTTACACTAAACAAGGCATAGCCTTATGAATCTGTGCTTTACTTTGGAATAAGTTTTGTTTCTCTTTGTGGCCACAGTTAGGTAGGAGGGAGGAGGTGATTTAGGGTCAAAGGAGAAGGAAGAGTGACAGGCAGAGTTGGATAGTGCGAGTGATACAGCAGTAGCAGCACAGGTTCTGACGGAAAAAGATGGGGATGATGTACAAACGCAGGGGGCTGCTCTGAGTCCTCCAGGTCTCAAGGAGGAGGATAAGGCATCTGGATTATATTTGCTGAACCTCTTTCAAGAAGCTCCCCTTTCTCCTCAGGTCTAAGCTGCTGAAAACATGAGTAGCTGCCAAACACACGAACAGACGTGCGGTTGACAGTCTGGAAGCAGGAGCACCAGACAAAAAGCCTGTTGTTTAACAATGCCTTTGGGTTTAAATTGGAAGGGATGAGAATTAGATTAGACATTAGGAAGAAATACTTCACACTGAGGGTGGTGAGGCACTGGCACAGGTTGCCCAGGGAAGCTGTGGCTGCCCCATCCCTGGAGGTGTTCAAGGCCAGGTTGGATGGGGCTCTGAGCAGCCTGGGCTCGTTAATGATGTCCCTGACCAGTAAAAGTCCCTTCCAACCCCAGCCATTGTGAGAAACACTTATTCACTGGTGAAATATTGAAAAGGACAAAGTCTTCGGTGCAAAGGCAATTATATTTTTATCTTTACAATTCAGCGCTGAATCAGATGCCCTTCTAAAACCAAAAAAGCATAACGTATTATAAAAGAAGTGGGTATATAGACTGGTTTTAGACAAAGAACCGTGTAAATCCTTGAAGAACGTTCATTCTTTTTCAGATTATCCACCGATGCCTAGAGACTGCCTCCAGGTTATCTCCTGACATCTGCATCTTACAAGACAACTAAGCATATCAATAAATTCTCGCAGCACTAAGACAGGTTATCTCTTGACCTGAAACAGGTACATCTTACAAGACAGATTTATATGACTAGATGATTAAACATACGAATCTGCTGCAGGAAGACTTATCCAATGGCATGAGGTTTAACAAGGCCAAATGCCAGGTCCTGCACTTGGGGCACAACAATTCTATGCAGAGCTACAGACTAGGAGAAGTCTGGCTGGAGAGCTGCCAGGAGGAGAGGGACCTGGGGGTGTTGGTTGACAGCGACTGAACAGAACCCAGCAGTGTGCCCAGGTAGCCAAGAAGGCCAATGGCATCCTGGCTTGTATCAGAAATGGTGTGACCAGTAGGTCCAGNGTATTTTTAAAAGACTAGTGGACAAGGTGCTGAGGGGCGTGGTTTAGTGACTGATGTGAATGGTTGGACTCGATGATCCTGGGGGTCTTTTCCAACCTGCTGATTCTGTGATTCTGTGACTTATCAAGGGATTCTCACAATTCTACGGTTCTACAGACTCGTTGCTATTTAGGTGCATTTCAGTAGGCTTAGGAAATTGTCAGGGCAGCCTGCTCAGTGGTGGGGCTGGAACTGGACGGGCTTTCAGGTCCCTCCTATGAACGCTCCTCAGCTTTCCCCACTTTTCTGGCTGCAGGGGTAAACGCCCAGAGCCGCAGGCGGGAAACGAGGCGCTCAAGTCCCGCGTTTCGGCACCGTCGAGGGTCGCCTCAGGGTTTTTCCCGCCCGCCTCCAAAAAGCTCGGGACCCGCGCGTGGCCGCTCGAGCCATGCGCGCGCGCCCGCCCCGTTAACTCCCCAGCCTCTCTCTCTCTCGCGCGCGCGCGCTCCTCCCCGCGAGGCCGCGGCACGAGCGCGCCTCGCGCCCCGCCTCCCGGAGGCAGAGAGCGCGGGGCGGGGGGTGGGCGGAGGGAGGGAGGCAAAGCCCTCGCCTTCCCCCCCCCCC
>WAAB01006033.1:12528-36488 GCA_013389865.1 Piaya cayana
CCCCCCCTCCCCGCCCCGCCCGCAGCCAATGGGCGCGCGGGGCAGCCCTCGTGCCGCCGACGCCCCCGCCGGGAGCCCCCTTTTAAAATAACGCGGCGGCGGCGGGAAGTGCGTGCGGGGCCGGGATGCCCGCGGCGAGGGGCTGAGGCGGGCGGAGGTCGCGAGGAGGAGACGGAGGAGGAGGAGGGATCGCGCCCCCGCCGGGAGGGTCTCGCCTCAGCCTTCCGCGCGCGCGGATGGCGCCGCCGCGGGAGCCGGAGCCGGAGCCGATGCCGCCGCCGCCGCCGCGGCGCGAGGTCGACGGAGACGGGGAGCGGGCGGGCGGCCCCGGCGCGGAGCCCCCCGAGGGCGGCTGGGGCTGGGCCGTGATGCTGGCCGCCATGTGGTGCAACGGCGCCGTGTTCGGCGTCCAGAACTCGTGCGGGGTCCTCTTCGTCTCCATGCTCCAGCTCTTCGGCGGCGGGCAGGACGAGCAGCTGGCGTTCAAGACGGGTGAGCGGGCGCGGGGGGAGCGGGGAGCCTCCTCCCCCTTGTCGGCGACGCTCCTTCACCGGTAAAAAAATCGGGAAGGACGAAGCCTTCGAAGCAAAGGCAACGGTATTTTAATTTTACCCTTCGGCGCTGAATCGGCTGCCCTCCTAAAGAAGGCACTCCGTCCCACGGCAGCAGAGGGAATGGGTTTAGACAAAGAGTTGTGTAAATCCTCAGAGAACGTTCATTCTTTTAGGTTACCTAGCCTGTTCTTTTAGGTTATCCAGGTTATCTCCTGACCTAACCCGGCTACATCTTACAAGACTGCTAAGCGTATCGATAAACTCTCGCAGCCCTAAGGCAGGTTGTCTCTTGACCTAAAACGGCATCTTACAAACCTATCAAGAAATTCTTGCCCCTATAAGAGGGTGTTTATTCTTTCAGGTTATTTAGCCGTGTCTGGAGATCGTCTGCGTTTTATCTCTTGACACAAAACAGATTTATATGACACATAAATATGTATGTTTATATTTTAAACATGCAAACCAGCTGCAGCAAAACTTATCAATTGATTCTCACACCCTGCCCCCATTGCTCTGATGATCAGTCTAAATAATTAATTAATGGTGGGATATAGCAGAACTTAACACAAGTCAAGAACGGGCTCAGCGAATGCCCGAAGCAGCATTTTGATGTGCAGATTTATTGCTGTAACAGATATCCCCAAGATCACCATTGGAGTTAATGATTACTGATCTCTGAAGGTGTAACAGTACTATCACAACCAAACCTTCACTCCGCTGGCACTGAGGTAATTCATTCTAGACACATAAGTACCAATTAGTTTAAAGGTAAGGATATATTCTGTTCTATTTCATCTAAGTTCTCCTTGAAAAGTGTCTCGTGCTTTGACTTACAAGTTGAGGAAATGCACTTTTTTGGCTATCATAGTAATGATGAATTAATAATTAAAATAACTTATAGGAAAGAAAAGCAAAGCCTGCTTCTTTAAAAGGTAGCTTAAATATTAAATATTTTGTTCTATGTTTTTGCTCCTTTACTAAAAAGAGAGGTATTCCAGCTGTGTAGCCCTGCATGAGTGTAAGCCTTCTAGGAAACTTTCTCAGTATGGAGTAATGTTTAAGACCTTTTTATTAAAGAGTTTTGAAATTTGTCTTCCTTAGTATCAGGATAAATGGGCCTACAGTTAAGATGTAGGAGACAAAGAAGCTGATTTTTGTCCCCTGACTTAATGAAATTTTGACTGAAGTAGAAAGCCATAGCAGGTGTTTAAACTGAAGTAAGAAAGCTGGAAGAGCTCTGGAGCACTAAGTGATGTGCTCTCCAGTGTCTGAATTGCTTGAGGTGTATTGTTTGGTGTTCTTGAGCTAGAAATGTGGGATGTGTCAGTGCCTGCTCCACAGAAGGGAAATGCCCATCCAGAAGCAGGTACCCTGGCTCCTTAGCCTGAACATGAGAAGAATGAGGGTGATCAGAGGAGGTGCTGTGAACATTTGCATAGTAAGCTGGGAGCCGCTGGCCAGTCAGAAATGCATAAGTACATGATGGTTTACACTCTACCTATAAATGGTATGGAGGTGTCATTGCTTTTTCTGCGGATCTGATTCTCAAGTAATGATCTCTCAAAACAGTTGTCTTGTACTTTAAAAAATAATGTGACTTTTGCATAATGGTACAGTAGTCAAAATGATCAACAAGAGAAGAACTGAATTTGTTATCTCTTATCTTCCAGTGGCATAATGGCACCACTGGTATTTAAGTGAGCTGAGATACAGGGTGTGTTCCACCCATGTTTTTGAAAATTTGCCCAACTGCAAAGAGTGGAGAGGGGACGGAACCTACCTTTATAACCTAGTTATTTTGGATCCTGCTTGGAAGAGCAGGAAGTGTACCGAGTCCTGGATGTAGCTAGCACCTCCTGCATCACTTTTAAAAAAAATTTATTACATTAAAAAAAAAGGATATAGCTGCATTTTTATTTTGCTGTCAGATGTGCTCTGCAGTGCAGAAACCATTCACTTTGCTTTTTAAAATCCAAATGATCTGAAGTGGGGGAAATAGTGTGAGATAGTTGCCTTGTCTAGATGACTTGTGTGCACTGCAAATACAAAATTACCTCCTGTAAAAAGCTAAGCAGCCGATAAGTGTCCTTCCTGTTAAAGCCTGAAAGTACCATAACGAGTCTGAGCACCATAAGGGCTAAGCAGCAGCTGTCAAACAGGACTATTTTTCCTGTAATGTTGAACTTCATCACCTTGAAAGTGTTTGTCAGCTATTTTTTTATCTTACTGAAAATAGGAACAAGAGTGAACTGAACAGGACAAATTCTGATACAGTATTTAACTTGCCATAAAGGGGACCTATGGTCAGAAATGGCAAATTGCACTTAGTGCATCTCTTACTGAACACTGATAGGTTAGCTGGCATACTGTAGGAAGGAAAAAGATGATTAATGGGATAAAGTGTGTATGATATTAATGTTAGAATGGTTTTGCTTTTAAGAATACAAAGCCTAATATACGTATCCTTCTGAAGAACATTATTTCTGTGAAATCTGAAGTACTGATTTGAGAGGCATGAATATTCCATATAGTCTCTCAAGACTCTGGGTGCCTGTGGAATCTCACAGTTGACCCGGAGTACCACAGAATCCAGCTTTTCAAACTGCAAGATTACTTAGCTGTTTCCAGAACTGTGTATTGCCAGAGGTTATTGTGTGCCTGCTCTTTTTGGGGCCAGACAGTAGTTCTCTTGCCTGGTGTTTTCTTCAGAAAGAGGAATTAAGTAGACTATAGTACATGCTGGTTTTGTTATCTTGTAATAATATTTTGTAATCTCTTAATGGATGCCTACCTCTATGTAAGGCAAAATGGAAGGGAATTAAGTAATTGTAGTACGTGCTAGTTTTGTTATTTTTAGTAGATGGATGGGTATTTACCAGTGTGGAAGGCAAAATGGGAGGAGGCAGAGAGGAGTATGTAGTCAAGAAGTGACTCTGCCTTGCAGATAAGGAGTGCAAGGAAGCAAAAGTACAGGCAGAGGCAGCAAGGCTGTCTGCAAAATGCAGCATTGGCACTGGATAAATAAGATAAGTAACTATAGTTGACATTGTTCCAGGATTTAGAAGCATTCATGGAGGAACTTCTGCGGGTCACAAATCTCTTTAAGGGACATCTAATTGTAATTCATCTTTTTAATAAAAAATCTGAACACAAGTAATATACAATATTTTGGTATTTATACTTGTAAAATGCTTGTTTCTTTGCCCATGTAGTGCAGTGTATAAGCATTTACATTGTTTCCTTGTGTAGCCGGTTTTTTTTTCTTTAGAAGCTAATTGATGCACAACTACAAAAGAGGAAAAGCCCTCAGCATAGGTATAAAACTACTGGAAAGATGTGCATGAAGTCTCAGGAAACTTTGTTCATTGTTTATAGCTTATTGTGTTTGAGGAACAAGTTAGGTGGAAAAACGCAATGGCAATTAAATATAGGAGGTTCTTAGTCCTTGGAAATAGGGCAGAACTAGTAGGCTTCTAGCTTTAAAATGCAGTTGCAGTGTGATCATTCTTGAAGGGAAAGGATCAAGTTCTGGGGCCAGTTTAGGTTCTGGCAGGAAGAACACTTGTTGGCATTGGCACAGAGGGATGTGGAACACTGAGCCAGCCCCTATTTTGTCTGTTAGTTCTGGCATGTGAGCCCCGTCTAGGCCTGTGTGGTGCTCTCTTGGTAGACACCACTAGTGTACATGTTTGTGTGTGCATGTACACATACTTGTTTTCAAAAAGCAAGTAAATACAAATATACTTGTGGCAACAGAGGTAAAAATACTGGGTTTTATTTAAAAAAGTACGTAAAACCCACTAGTTTAATTACTTCTTGTTCTATGATTTATGACACTTAACTCCACTAGATTATTTTATGTATGCTTGTTCATCTTCACTTGTACAAATAGCCTAGCACAGTGAGTATACACTGTTATTACCCTTCCTATTTGTTTTCTGTTAGCAAGTGTTATTAGAAAGTAGTGCATCAGCTGGCCTAAACTGGATATCTGTGTACTTGTATGTATCTACCTTGGTTTGATTTTGTCATGTGCAGTTTTTGGTGGTATATCTGGATTTGGGGGTGATTGGTAGTTCATTGAGCTGGCTTCACAGCATTAGCATTATTGGGGCTTTTGGAGCTGGATCGCTGAGTCCGATAGGGCAAGGAGAATTCTGCCTTTGCTCTTACATCATTACATAACTCAGCATCATGACCCAGCCTGGACACTTCAGGGGTCACTGAGGTAAAACCCCGAGTCTCCCCATAAAATTAATGGGTTCTGTGCCTGCCAGGCTAAATTAAGGCAAAGCTGTGTCAAACAATTGGTCCAAAAAGGAATTTATTTGTACAGGCACCCTTAAGGATAGGATTGGCATTAGCTTGCTAAATTTATATTGAGGAAAGAGAGATAGAGAAGTGCAAGGACACTACCTTGTATCCAGACCTCCTCTTATCTCTTCTGAGGATGGCAGATGCTGCTGCAAATGGCCTCCCTTCCAGAGTATCATTTAAAGTTTCTGGTGGGCCTGCACAGTGCTGCTCTAGCGAAGTTCTAGAACTAGATTTGGCAGGGGGCTTAGGGAGGGCTCTGGGATCTAAGGTGAGTTCAAGGTACTGTCCTGCCTCTGCTCTCCCTACTGGCAAGACTGCAGCGTGACCTCTTCGGGCAGCAAGCTGGGCTGCTTGGAGAGTGTGATAAGATTGAGGGACACTGCCCTTGCTGCAGTTGAAAACAAGTGGTTTAAGGCAGCCAAAAAGAATTGGTTCTTACACTCAGTGTTAAAATTATGTTGGATGACTACAGACATCTACATGTGTTGAAAAGGCAAACCACTATTATATATGATAACTTAATTTTGCTAAGCAAGGACTGGCATTTTAGATTAACAGGACGGTTTGCAGTTGAGAAGTTTTTCTTTTACTCTTTCCTTGAATCTTTATCTCCTGAGCTTTCCTTCAGAGATAAACCCAACATCATTTGGTTTGTTATTCAAGGCCTTGTTCTGTAACTGTCCTTCAGAACCCATCTCTAGTTCTATGGGTTGTGGTTTCCAGTAAATTGGGAAGCTTAGCAAGCAGGAACTATGTCACATGGCTTATGAAAGAGCAGTTGACTCTTTCTCTCACTTCTTTATTTTAAAGAAAAATCAAATTTTGAATATAGAAGTTATCAGAGGACAAGAACTGTAATTTGTGTGAGGTACAACAAAGCATGTTGCTGTGGAAGTTTGACCAATAAGGATTACATTGCAATGAAGGATGTAGTCCCACAAAACCTGGGACTGATCACTATCAGTGCTCCTGTTGTCTGCCTTCCTTGCCATGTTTGTGTGGCCATTGAACTCAGTGCAGGGAACCAACAAAGAGAGCAGGTTGGCTAAAGACTAACCCAATGTAAAAGTAATGATTAATTTTATTTAGCAGGAGTCAGATTTTTGTCCTCTTTTGGAGCTGTCTCTGATTATAAATGAAGACTCTTGAATAGTTGAAATTGATTGAGTCAAACTGGAAAGTTGAAGGTAGTGTCTTTAGCATGCTGTCTTTCTTTAGGAGTGTAGTTAATACCACTGCTGTTTGTGTACACTCATGGACATATTTCTTTATGCCTCTTGGAGTGTTTTGCTTGTACTCTTGATAACAGAGTGCAGACTGATTAGTGCCTGCCTGTAGCTGTGCTAATCTAGTTACATGCATCAAAGTGATGAGAGTTCTTAAACATGAGATTAAATGTTTAAAGCGTCTTCTAAAAAATTAAGTGAAAATGTTAATGAAACTGGTTTGGCTTTTTTTTGTTCTTAAGAGAACTGCCCTGTTTGTTTCTTGAGATAATGTTAGAACTGTTTTCCAATCTGTTCCTTCGGTAGAAATTTATAAAGAATGTGCGTTAAAATCTGTTTTGAGCACTCTTGTTTCAAATCCTAGTAGGCAGCAGTGTCTTATGGTTAGACTTTTCTGCAGGTGGTTGAAGACTTAGACTTGGTTTGATTTCCAAGTAGCAGAAGAAACATTTTTTTTGTCTTTCATTTTGAAAATAATTTATCTAGGTGTCTTGCTGGTCTGTAGTGTGCAATTTTGCTTTCAGACAAAGGTACTGGGTGTTGGGGTGTGTGTGTACATACATTTTTGTGTGTGTGTTTCCTTATGTCTTTCCCTTTAAGTCTTGCAAGTCTTAAATATTTTGTTTTCAATGGAACATTTTTCATTTAGTCAGTTAATGTTATTTCTTTGTCATTGTCTCTGATGCTTCTGTAACCCTCTCTGATATGTAGAGGAAAGGTTCTGTGTCATATTCCAAATTGGGCTCTGCTGTTTTATTGCACGATGTTACGTGCTATGATGACATTGTGCTGTTTAGTTTATTATTTACATAACCTAATGTTTTTCTTGCTGCTTTTTATTAATACCTGCATTCAGTGGAGTTTAGTTGACTTTGAGGTTTTCCAGGATGCATTGCTCCTTACTCTTCAACTTTTTGTTTAATTGGTCCATGTAGTCTGTTCAGTGTCATCTTATTCATCCATTTTGGCTACCATTCTTTGAAGTTCCTCAAATCCCTTCCTGATTTTTGTTAACCTAAATAACTGCTGTCTCAAGAGGAAGTCAGCAAAATGTGAATATTTATTAATAGGCCCTCTTCTTTGACTTAGCAAGATGTACCAGTGCTTATTGCTGTTTGCCTGTCTGTAAGGATGATTTAAACTTTTAATTTAGACTGCTTTGCCTTCAGACACTTAAGTTTCCTGATAGTATTTTGTCTCTTATGGTTTGATTTGCTTAGCCTCTTGAGAGGAGTGTTGTTAAAGGCCATCTCAAAGTGTAAGTGTTATTGGTCTCCCTTTTTTTTTTCAGTCACTAGTTTTGCATGAAGAAATGGACTGTTCTCAAACTGTTTTAGCGTAATTTGTCTATTTACTCTTTTAGCTAGGTTGAGTTAATTCAGTGATTATAGATTTTGTTAAGGTTGTAGCCTCTCTGCTTGCAACAGCATCTAGAGCAGGCTGCTGAGGACCTTTCCTGGTTGGATTTTGACCATCTCCAGGGACAGAAACTCTACAGCCTTTGTATGTGATTTATGTCCAGCGTTTGACAGTAAAAATGAAAATAAGGAATCAATAAACATTGACCTATAATGCTTAGCAAGTAATTGCCCAGTTTGAAATTACTTCTGCTTTGTGAACTACAAGGAAGGAGATGTATTAATTATTTGTATCCAAGCTAATTTAGTTCTGGTAGTGTAACTGAATTATTTTAGAGTATGCATTGTGGCAGAAGAAACAATATAGGTTCCTTCACATATCTTCCACAGTTTTCTTAATTTGTTGTTTTGTGAACACAATTAATGCAGCCTTAGTCTACTCCAGTTCATCATTCAGCCATTATGTACTGAAAGGATAATTCTATGAGAAAACATTCCCTTGTGATCTTACATCATCTGTTTTACTCCCAGAAATCTAATTTATTCTGATAATAGCAACTCTGTTTTATATCCTGCTGTTAATTTTCATGTGAACTGGGTAGTAATGACTTGTGCTAATAACTAAGTTAGAGTAGCAACCCTTTAACAAGGACGAGAACAATTTAAAAATCATCAGTTGTTAGTTCCCACACACAGGAAGGGATTGCTGGGATGTTAAGCCCAGCTTCTTGCTGTTATCAGCAGCATGCCTGTAATCCCATGGAACGCGGTTTCCCTTGGGTGGTGAGCTTGTACTTGAACTGCAAGTTGTAAAGCAATTTATTGCCTTTTTGCTGTTATAATTCTTTGGAAATCTATCTTCTGCAGTGTGCTCTGTTCAGTAGAACTGTACTTTATCTGTATGTTCAAAGTATCTCAGAACAGTTTTTATCTTTTATGTTTAAGAGCATCACGTATAGGAGGAGGAATAGTAAGTAATTTAAAACATGCTAGTTGTTAATTTAACTGCCTTAATCTCTAATTCTTATCCTCTTGTAAATGACTTGTAAAATGGCAGTAAGGATTGTTTTCTGGCTCATGGTGTGTTTTAGCCATTTTTTCAAGATTCTTCAGTGATAAGGTTCCATATAGAAAATGCACTGGGTAAGTACCCCAGAATCTTCCTAGGTAATTGTAAATAAGTATGTAGATACCACAGATATAGTTTTTTTACAATATTTAATAATTTTAACTCTACTTCGTCAATGCTGTAACTCTGAGCAAGCAGAGAACGTCATGGTAGAATGTCCTAAACAGTGATCTGTAAACTTTCTGCTTCTACAGTTTAGAAGGAATGAACAGTCCTTTCTTCTGCAGCAAAACATACTTTTGATAGTTACAAGGCTTGTTATATGATGACCAGGAACAGTTTGTGTTACAAGGTAAGAAAAGTGCTCTTTTGCAAAAAAGTCTTAGCTACAACACCAAAAATGGATTCTTCCAACAGAGAAGCCCTAGTCTGGGCTCTTACTGTAATTAAAGCTGCTGGAAAACATGCTTGGATTGGAATAGATGGGTTAGGTGAGATTGAAAGCTTTCTGATTGTCAGTTTGCTCCATGTTTAACACATACTGTAGCAGTTTGAGTGGTGAACTGGTGGTTGATATCAGCTACTATATAATGCTGGTTTTCTTTTTTTTGAGAGGAAAGAAAGTATGGTAATGGTGCTTTATGTGAAGATACTATTAACCATAAAGCAAGTGAGAATGATATCAAGAATCTGAACTATGGTGCATGTCTTGGACCAGTGTCAGTGGTGTGCGTCATGGCTCAGAGGAACAACCCTCTCATGAAGTCAATGTAGTGGTGATAACATTTTTACAAATCTAGAGCGTACAATTGGTATGATTGTTTGCACTTTTCAGTGCTCCTTCAGTTTTTTTCAAAAATAGTGCTGGTGGCCTCTTGAGTTAATTGCTTTATGTTGTTGCGTGTGTATGATGAAACTAAAGGTATGTCCTTTAAAGAAGGCCTTTGTGATTTTGGCACGTAAAAGTGAATTTGAAATAGTCCTTTGTTCTCTTATACTTTCAAGTAATTTCCTACCTTTGAAATATTTATGTAGCTTAGTCTCATTAGAACCCAAGGTTGCATTCCAAACTTGAAAGAAATTAGAACTCAGCTTATTTCTGACACTGTGGGGTGCAGGTGGTGATCTAGAAAATTAAATCAACAGTAGGAAGTATTCTGGAAGCTTACATGTGCAAGCTTGGGATGTATTTTCTAATCCTATCAGAGTAACCCTTTTTTTTTTTTTTTACAAACTGAAGCATTAACAACTTTTTTTTTTTTTTTTTACGGCAGTTTAATGAACATGTGGTGTCATGCAGTGAAATCACTGACCCTTAAAGGTGTGTGAGGGTGATGGGGACAGAACTGAGTAGCTTATTGGGAGGGCTGAAATAGACTTTCAAAAATTTGGTATGTATGTTAAACATTGTATGCACAGTCAGTCTACTCAACATTACCCGACTCTAGCATTCTAGATTTTTATGGCTTTTTCTAATATTGGGCAAACAAAATAGTACATTGCATGCAATTCATGCTGCCTCAAAGTTGTAACTGATTTGCCTATGTAAAAATTCTCAAATGTCACAAAAAAAGCTTTTGTAAGCTTCTGATTTCAAATAGCATTAGTCTTGAAATTAATACTGTTCAATTAATATTTTTTCAGGCACTATTAACATTTTGTGTATGTGGTACAATACATTTAAGACAAGAGGAAGTGGCCTCAAGTTGCACCAGGGAGATATGGGGGAAAAGAACTCCTTTCACTAAAAGGGCTGTCAAGCACTGGGACAGGCTGTCCGAGGAAAGGTATTGAGTCACCAAACCATGTGCTTAGGGGCATGCTTTAGTGGTGGACATGGCAGTATTAGATTTACAGTTGGACTTAATGTTTTTAAAGGTCTTTTGCAACCTAAATGATTCTGTGATTTAGTTTACTATTAGTAACATAAATTAGTAACATATTAGTACATAAAGTGTATATGTTATGTGATAAAACTTCAGCCTCTATATCAGTCTGTGACAAAACTGCTGATACTGTATTGATATTTTTAGCAGAACATGTACTACTTCAGCAGTTGGCCAAAATATTTTAAAATATTTTGTAAATAATCTGGCTATACTATTAAGGATAATTTTTGGGGGGAAATACAGGTAAGGATGGGCAGATACCTTAAAAACTACTCTACTGCTTGTTCTTTGGAATACGGTCATGACTCCCTCTGAGCACCTGAGATTTCTTTCCTGTCTTATGAGCTCTTCCACCTACTAGTCTTCTGGTTGCATATATTTCTGATTTGTGTAGGTAAGTGTGGTGCTATAAACAGTAATAGGTGGAAAAATCATACCATGTCTTTAACACTGCCTAGAACTGGACTTATGTGGTTATTCTGGAGTTTCAAACTAAAAGGATGTGCATTCTTAATGTAAGAACATTACTGTAGGCTTCAAATTAAGGGTCAGATTGAAAAGTATGTGGATTTAATTTAAAGATGAAAATTTCCTGCAAATTTTATATTGCCTTCTGAAGGTGATACATTTCTCACTGCTTTTTTTGTTTATAAGGGGTGTGGATTCTGTAGAACCTTTCAAGGCTAGTTCTTTGGAATAGGAATTCAGCCTGAGATTGCGGGTCAGTATTTACTGTGCAGAAGATGTTGGTATTATTGCAAACAATATTCTTGGAATGTAAAGACTTCCATTGTTTTAATCAAGACCTTGCTTTAAAAACAGGGTTAGAGCTCTGCTTTTCTTGAGCTTTTGCAGAGCTCTGTAGAGTGCTGCATGAACTCTTCTGTAATTCCTCTTTAAACGTATTTAGCTCTCTCTTTCAGAAAGAGAACGCTTCTGTGACTGAGAGCACAGGTTGGACATAATGACTTAAAATCTGATTGCTGGTTTTCTTTTAGTGTTAGATTAGAACCTGAAAGAGGTGACACAATGAATTTAACAGATCAAGAGTGGTTTAGTTTAGCCTTAGAAATGACTAGTAACAATTATGTGGCCAAGATGACCAGTTTTTTAATCTGGCTGATATGATTGCACCCAATTAGTACATTTATTGGATTTTCTCAGAAATTAAGTAAATAATGCTTTCCCCCCCTTTTAAGTCATTACATGCTAGATTTTGTCCATTGTTCTAGCACTGTGTACTGTTTTACAAACAGTAATGATTCTGATCAAATGCCCATTGATATACTTAAAATTTCCTGTTCTGGAGCTTATGACATGTCTTTGAATTTTGCTCTACATCCTGCTAGATAGGCAAGTAACATATTGCTAATTTTATACCTATTGTGACCTGTAGGACATGAAAGCCCATGACCCTTCAACTAGAGGAGGGGAAATGTTACCCTCTAACAATTACCTTAACTTGTATACATTGTATCTGTTTACTAACAAGCTGTAGACCCTTACTGCATAACCTTTATTTTTAGTAAAGGCAGTGTGACTGCTCTGTAATGCAGGATCCTCTGTCACTTTAAGCTTTACCTTACCTTTCCTTAACTTTAAACTTCTTGATAGAAGAATCAGTTTAAGGGCCCTGAACTGTTTTTCTCTTGCACTCCCCATGCCATTACCCCATGTCTTTGAGCAGGACTTGAGGATTCAAATTGCAATCAAATCATTTTAAAACGATCTTACCACTAAGTATAAAACTGCATCATTAATAAAATTCTTCGTTTTCTTGAGTAAGTGCCTGTAGTGGCCAACCTTTTAATCAAATGTGGAGTGTAGCTTTGTATAACACGAAAACATTGATTGAGGAATAGGATTAAAGGTTTGATCAGAGTGCATGGATGTTTAGTGGGGAATTGAAAAGGTGGTTAGGGAATGTTTTAGCAGTGTTTATGCTAAGATAGTTGAAATGAGAGATGTTTGGGATTAGTGTAAATGCAGAGGAAGGAAGGAGGAGCCTCCACCAATTGTTAGGGCTGGTGAAGAAGTGATCAAAGGTAAAATTAATCTGCATATTTTAAAGGTAGGACATATCTTGTTAAGCCCCTCTCTAATAAGAAAGCTACATCCACATGGATTTATTTGCTTAATTATGTAAGTTCTTATCTCCCCAAGTGACTTACACTGCTTGTACTGCTTCTGATTACAGCTATGCTTGGCAATGTCTTTTTTTTTTTCTTTAGCAGGTACTTTTTCGTTTTAGCTACTGTCTCCATTTCTTTATGAAGTAATTTCATAATTGTAAAGCCTTTTTCTATGTACAATTTGCTTAAGTAAGGCACAGGTGCTTTGAAATTCTGCAAGTAATGAACTTAACTTTAATAAGACAGGGATGTCACAAATGTTTTGTGATGGAAAATAGTTCCATAGGATTTTTAGAGCTAGTCTGTTCATATGTTTATCTCCAATGTAAGGAGTATCAGTTTGGAAGTATTACTGTTGAATTTTTGCCCTCAGTAGTTATTTATAGCATGTGCTGAAATGATAAATAGGTAAACTATATATAGTTGTTCCCTTTCTTGCTGTTTTTCCTGTTTTTATCTGGGTTACTATGAAACTGTTGAAGCAGATGTGATGTCTGGATGATTTTATTGTGTTCTGGAAGGCATGATATGTATCAAAGTCCAGTGCAGCTTTCCTAAAAGGCACCGGTGCCAATCGTTTGGTGATCTTTGGCATCAGACTGAACAAGTAATGTGTGTTTTTACTTCATTGGTGTTTTTGCCTTACTCTGCTTGTTCGTTTTGCTGTACGGGAATGTTGGATGAAACAGGCATTTTCAGCCAGTGGTGCAAAATGTAGAAGAATGATGTTAGACCAGGAGAGAATTGGCAAGGTATGAGATTCAACTTGTAGGTTATAGTAGATGGAAATCTACTTGGTATGTTCTGTGGAATCTGAAGAATTACTCAGCTGGGCAGATGCAGGCTCCAACTTCAGAGTGGGTTGAAACTGTAGTTTACCCTGTCTATGTACTCTAGTAGGAGCTTTGACTCCTTGCTGGTGTGGACAGCTGTGCTTGGGTGCTTTAACACAGAAGTTGAATCCAGCTCCAGGAGTCGTGTACTGACCCTGAGCATTTCATTTTTGCTAATGGACACAAAAGTACTGTCATACACTTGTGAGTACATGCTCCACCTGTTACTGCCTTCACTGTGACTAACAGCATCCGCACTTCAATGTAATCACACCAGGGCCTGCTTAGAGATCTCATTTTCAAACCCAGTAAGTGGGATCTTTAGGGGGTTTATTGTCAAAGTATCTTCTCTTTTGAAGGTTTATCAAATCCTGATAAGATCTATACAGAAAACGGTGCCCACAGAACTGGCTGATGCTCTGATGTTGTATGTAATTATTAATTCAACTGTACTTGCTGATATTGTATGTGGTTACTAATTCAACTGTATTTACTGAATGGTCTTCCATGTGATGTATGACCTTCAACCTCTGATTGCTCTAGAATTTTTCATGTGCTTATAGGAAGTAGACTGATGCTAAGTTTCTATGACCAGTGCTTTGGTATGATTCTGTTCCTCAAGTAAAGGGAAATTCATCTTGTAGTTGCAAAGCTTAAACTCATTTATATAGCTCCTAATAGTTAGACTGTAGGCACTGCATTATTTTGATCCATTTCCAAATATGAGGCACTTAGAGGCAGCTTTTCCAGGCACAATTGTGGCTAGTGGCTTGTTGATGTGCAAAGTTTAGCCACACAGAAGAAAAGTCAATGTGTATAGTCAAGAAAGTTGTAGTTTACTGGCCAACATGGGTAGACTTCTAAAGTGAGTTCTCAGAGGCAAAGTATAGCTTCCTGATGTGATTTTTCATGTCTGTAACCTTTGTTTCCAGTTTTAGTATTGACAGAATTACAGAGCCTCTGTCACACAGAGGCCAGGCAGTGCCAGTCAGTTACATCCCATCTCTGAGAGGGGAGAATTCGTGTTGAGCCTTTTGTCATAGGAGCTGGAACTGAAAAGTGCTTCCTCTTGGAGGCGGTGCAATGTGCCTCTGCAAGTTGTTATGGCTGGGCATAATGCTTTGGCAAAGTATCTGGGAGATGCCAGCTGGTACCTGCCAGTCAACTATTTTTTAATTTTAAAGTCTTGGCTGGGTTAATATGCAATTTGAGACTTTTGGTCATGTGTTAATTATATCTCATGGAGATGAATAAATACTTGAAAATGGAGTTTGGAGGTTTTTTTAGTTGCAGTCTAATTAGTTGACTAGGATTTAGCTGGTTTTAAGCAAATACAAGTCGAAACATTACTAGAATGTTTTCTTATTCCAAAGAAAATACTTAAGAAAACATTATAGCAAATGAAACTAGAAAATGTTCTGCTATAACATGGTATTTGTAGGTACTTTTGGGTTATGTGGTAATACATGTTAGATAGAACAACAGTGGGGAAAAATAAAATCTGGAAGCCTAGGTGTTACATATGATGACCTCTTGATGCAAGAAAAGTCCTGGTTGTGATCACATTGCTATTGACTTTTACATATGCTGAATATGCATTATATATTAAAATGTTTGGTTTTCTCATTTATTTAACGTAATGTTCTACTCTTTTGTTCTGTAATGCTTTCTGTTTCCCTGAAAATAGACCACTTGCTATGAAAACAGGTTGTTGGAATATAGCTTGCTGTCTGGTTTTGGTTCAAACAGGTGCAGGCAGCCAGTGGCAGTCCCAAGGCTCTGCATGCAAATGAAGGACCAGTTCTTTCTCTTTAACTTTTATTACTTGTATATGGGCAGCATCTAGAAAGGTTGCTGCTGTCCTGTTAGAAAATGCCTTGAAGATTGTTAGGTTTTTTTCTTCTGAGATTGTTCCCTCTTTCCCTTTAAGAGGGAATGTTATCTATACAACTTGCCTTCAAGATGTAGTTTTGTTGCTGTTGATCTTAGCAGCAATAAGTAAAGTCTCTGACTTCCTATATGTATCAGCATCTAATACTTTAGTGATACAAACTGTGAAATATGAAGCACTGGTTTCCACAGTTTCTGTAGCTTTTTGCAACAGTTTGCTTTTCCAAGCTCTCAAACCACAGAAGAATAAATGCAGGAAAATGGAATTACTCTTCTGTTATTTCACCAGCTTTACTATTTTTATTACACTTACGTTCCTCATATTAAATGAGGTAAAACATTCTCCATTTTCAGTCGGAAAGAGGGAAAGGTGAAAGTAGCACTTAATCCAATTAATGTATTTTCCTGTTCTGATCTATTGTGATGACTTTGAGCATCTGGTAGTAACTGAGTATGAGCTGCTTAAAGTCACAGAAACCCAATCCCCATTATTTCTGCTCATTGAAGGGAATAAATGAATTACCAGACACTAATCTTTGGATAATTGCTTGCTGAGCAGGAGATCTTAGCTGTTAAATAAATTAGTTTTGTAAGTTTATAGAACTGTCAGAACTAGTGAACTATTTAAGAAGGTTAACCATAAATGAACAGAAGCTGAGCTTTCAGTTTTTATATCTGCCTATTGCATTTGAACTTTGCAGCATATGTAATATATGGACGTACATATTATCTTTTACCCTCTGGGTTTTAGTATAACTTATCAATCAAAAATTAAGCTGAGATTTGTGTTAGTTTCCTGCAGTACAGAGATAGGACATATGTTGAATTAGAAACGGAATGTATTGATGTTTTGAATAACCAAACCATTTTGAGTTTGAAGTAACTCTCATTTTGAGTTGATCTTCCAGTTCAGATGTGGAGGAAGGCATGTGCTTTTTAGCTCTACATAAGTCTGCCCTGTGACATTGTCACACTTAATTTCCCTGATTCTGCTTTACTTGTCATAATTTTAGCAGCTTAGACTTCCAAATCCTTTTTGTTCTTGATAGCCATGTGGACTTGATATATCTCTTTAGGGTACTTGAAAGTCATGTTCCTTGTCACTGGTGGTCATCACTCCTTTGCTTTTGGAGAAAAGTCCAAAAAAGGATGTTGAGAGTCATTATCCATTGTTCCTACTCAGTACCCTTAGGATACCCTTACTATTTTGACCTCACCTCACCGGAGTTTCTTACTTTGTCTAAGAGCAGACTTGCTCTCCACCCATCTGAAAACATTCAGGGCCCCAGAATGAGATAAGCAAACTTAAATCCAACTGTTAATTTATTTTTAATATCTAGTGTCTGCAGAATAACTGAGGAGTAATTTCAGTGGTTCCTGAATCTTTCTGACCTGATGGGTATTTTCTGTCTGTAAATTGTTGCTATGGGCAGTTTATATATTTTTTTGAGGCTGTAAAAATCTACATTTGTCAAGTTCTTGTTCTGCAGCTGGTATTCATAAATAGCAGGATATATTCCTTCACTTCTCTTGCACTGTGTATTATAATGTTTGTTCAAAATTCCACAGGGATTCTGGCAAAGGGATAACAATACACTGGCTAACTCAGATTAAATAGTCTTGACTGGAGGTAATTGTTCCATGCAATATGTTTCTGCCTGTCAGTGAGATCTGGACTTCTTTCCTGTAGACAGTCTTTTCATTGTGGAATCTCTGCTTGACTCTTCCTCAGTTTGAAGTAGTAGGCTTTATTAAATCTTACATTTATTTTAATTACTGTCAAAATATCAAGATATAGCAGACTTGCCATGCAAGGACACTATTATTAATATCCTGTGATGCCAAAGTGATCTCAGTAAGTTGTGCTTGACTTGCATTTAGAGCTGTCACAGAATTTGATGTTAGTACTGCTGTAAGTCTGTTTGTCTTCTGAGTGCCAGTGCAAATAATAGGAAAGGAACATAAGGAATCTTCAGACTTCATCTGTTCAAGTTTTGTTTGTGCATAAAGAGGTCAAATGCTTCTTTTATACCCCTAAGGACTAAAGCAGTATTGTTCAAAAAGTCAGATCTGTTACCTGGTGTGCTATAAACCAATAACTACATCACTGAGAGAGACATTGTTTTATTCAGGTTTGTGCAGATCTCCAGTGCTCGGAGGTTTTCTTTAAATCAAGCACACCTCAAGGAGTTTGTTGCCTTCACTTATCCAGTTACACAAAGCTATACATTATTAATCATGCATGTAATCACATATTTATGTGTAATTATAATAAATGCCAAGTCATTCCTTGTACCATCTGCACATGCTTCAAATGAGTCTTTAGGGGTGCCTGGTGGTAATCACCCCAAAAGCCACCTGCAAAGTTTACCCATTTGTCGACTCCTCCCTGTTACTGGCAATATCTCTAAACTGCTGGCTTGGAAATTCTTAAATTAAGTTCCCAGCTCCCCATTCAAAAGTCATGCTAATGCTGATGAATCGCACTATTATTTAACCATACAGCTGAACAAACTTTAGTCCCATACCACAAAAAATACAAACGATAATGATTAACGGGGACCTATCTTGTGTAAATCTCGCCTGTCTGATGATCGTAAGATATTAAAATTATTGAGGGCTTTTACCGACGGCATCTTTCAGTCTTAAATTATAGATACACATATACCTTTAACATTGGAGGTAGGTCTAGCTATGCTTCTGAAAGTGATTTTCTGTGGCAGAGTGATAGTCAGACCCTCAGATGAGGGGATCACTTTTACTGCTGTTCTTGCACACTAAGAAAGAGGCGGTGTGTGTATGCATATTTTCCTTTCCAGAGATAAATTATAGCAAGCACTTGTACTCCTCCCACCTAGAGGGATGGGGTAATGGCTCTGCCTGACTGACTCCCAAAGGCTATCGGGAATGCTTAGGGGGAGCAGCAGGAGAGTGAGAATAGAAGCTTCAGAGTGCTCCTCAACATTCAATGTTTGGACATTGATGAACTGGTAATGGTAGAGATAAAAGGTGTGTGGTATTACAAATATTTGCTGCAAATTCATATTTTGTTCTTAACACAAACAGAAAATGACATTTCCTTTTTTTTCCCACAGGAACTTTTGTTTCTGAATGCACACAAATACGCATTTTTAGGAAGGTTTAAAGGTAGACTCAAACACAACCTACTGTTTTTAGATTTTTCTGCCGTGACAGAGCTCCAGTGTTTTGTTCTTAAAACGTGTACACAGTGGAAATATGTAAATTAAGGGAAAGATGTCAATATTATTATATATTTGTCATTACAGACATCAATTTTGGTATTAATATTGATTAAGCTGTGAGTGAATTTAATTTTTAATAGGTTGGTATAAAGTACAGAGATTTGATTTCAAATTTATGGGTGTCTTGCACCATGCACATGCAGTTGCCATGTGCAAATCAGAAAATAGCTTCTTCTTGGCATTTTTTGGTAGTTAGGGGTGTTGCACCGCACAAACCTTGTCAGAAGCAGAGCAGGCAGAATAGTGTTACTTTTTTCTCAATGTTATCTTTGAGTTTGTAAGCACTTTAATTGGCGTTTGACTTTCCTGGATTACTGCTAATAGAATCTTAATTGATTTGGTATTTTCTAATGTCTTTTTACTGCTAATTCTGAGGTAATTAGAATTGCTTATAACTTTCTTGAACACTTGAAAGTTAGATCTAAACCTAGATGGCTTAACTTCTACATTTTACAAAGAAGTTGGTGTATGCAAAAGAATAGTATATATATAATTTCGGCATTTAGCATGTTGAGTAAAAAACAATGTGTGGTAGAGTAGAGCATTTGTTCAGCACAATAGTGCAAATGTAGATGTAGGTCCTGAAATTGTGAATTTTGATATAAACTAGACAGATTGCACAAAGGTTTCCAGATGAGACTGCTAACATAACACACAGTAAATAACTGTAAGTAATAATGTGCATAGTAAATAATAATAAAAAATAAATGTTTGCTAGCCTTACTGATGCTGGGCTTCGTTTTCCAAGGTTTTATTTTCTTGTTTGTTTTTTTGTTTTGGTTTTTTTTTTCCAGCTACTAAGGTAAAGGTTAATTTGGTCCACGTACTCTTTGAGCAGTTTATTTTGACTTGCATTTACACCACTGGAAAGTTAAGAAAATCATGGTATCTGGATGCTTTGTCTTGACTATTAAGATGTTCTAGATTTTTTTTTTTTGCATAAATTCAGGGATAAAGGAGTTCTGTAAAATTAAAAATCAAGGAGTTCTTATATAGCTGTTAGAAAATCAATGCTAATTCCATTACTGTTTTGGATTACTGTGCAAGACGGAAGTTGGATTCCTTGAAATTTCCATTCACGTGTTCTCAGGCTTCCACATCCTTGGCTATTAAAATTCTTGAGACAAAACTTGTTCTCATTCAAACTTGAATTTTTGAGTGCAAACTGAGAATATGGTATAAGAAGCAGTGGTAGCTTTTATTTTGTACACAAATGCTGCATACATCCCTGACCATATGATTTACTGTTTGTGTTTTTCCAAAGGTATTTCACAGAATCACTAGGTTGGAAAAGACCCCACAGGATCGAGTCCAACCATTCCTATCACTAAGCCATGCCCCTCAGCACCTCATCTATCTGACTTCTAAACACCTCCAGGGAAGGTGACTCAACCACATCCCTGGGCAGCCTCTGCCAGTGCCCAATGACCCTTTCTGTGACATTTTTTTCATGATGTAATTCAATTTGAATTGTTGTGACTAATGAGTGGGTAAATTGTCAGTGTGCTTAGTTACATGACTATTGTTGAGAAAACAATCTTGATTATAAACCTGATCATAAAGTGAATGATTGAGTTAATTTTTCTATCCTTTTAAAGTAGCATCTTTTGTGGTGTGATAACTCTTCCAAAAGGAATCAGGCGCTGCTGACAAATATGTAAATCAACTCTTAATTTTCTGGCAGAAATTTGATAATTGATATTTTGTTTACAAAACCAAAGTAACTTGAGCTATTTATGAACAAACCTCCAGGATAAGCTAGTGAATGTTTCGCTTAACAACAGTAACCATATTTTTAGAGTATTTAAGTAATATCTTCTTATTTGTATTTGGTAGCTATGGAGAAGAGAACCTCATTGCATAAAAACATTCCAAACCTCAATTTATAATGCTGTGCTTGCATGGACGTAAATTGCAAGAAAGATCTATGACCTTTCCTTTAAGTGTCCTGGCAGTAGATTTTAGAGGAAATAGCCCTACTTGTGAAACTTTTCTAGCTATGCTGTCTGTGTTCCTAGAGTGATAGAATAATTAAGGCTGGATAGGATCTCTGAAGACCATCTTGTTCAATCCACAGTTCAGAACAAGTTTGGTCAGATTACTCAGGTCCAGTTGAGTTCAAATAGAGTTTACTATTGCTCTGGGTAACACATTCCAATGTCTGACCACCCTCATAAGTGAAAACTTGCATGTTCTATCTTGTCTTCTGCCTCTTGTGCAATAGCTGTGCACCTTTGAGCAGCATGATTTTGGTTTTTGTCTTAGGTATTCGCAGAGAGCAATAGGATCCCAATTGCTCCTGCTTCCTAAGGCTTTTTAAGGCTGAGCAAACCTAGTTCTCTTCATCTTTCCTCCTCTCTCAGCCCCAGCTCCAGCTGTCTTGGTGACCCTTCTGTGCTCACTCCAGTATGTCAATATCTGTCTCTTGTTCTGGGGAGCAGAAAATGCAGTTTGGCCTCTAGATACCACCTTATGAAGGTGAAATACCCATATCCATCAGCCTGCTGGCAATGCTTCTGCTAATGCAACCTGGAACACAGTGAGTTTTTATTGCTGAAGGCATGCTGCTGACTCATATTCCACTTGCAGCCATGAGGTCCTGTAGCCTATACTGGCATTGGTTGTTTTTCATCCCAGGTAAAGGACTTCACATCTGACTGTGAAATTCCTTCTGGTTCCTGTTGGCCCATTTCTCAGCCTGTCACAGTCCCTGCGCATAGCAGTGCTGTTCTCCAGCATATCAATCATTCCTTCCAATGTGGTATTGTCCAGACTTGGTGCCCATGGAGTCTTTTTTTAGCTGTATTATCCCTTGTAAAAACAGGTTTATGGTTTAAATGCTTAATGAAAGAGACTGTAACATTATATATTGCATGACTGCATCACACATGAACAAATAAAACTACAGGCCACACTTCAGACTGATCTAAGCCAGTGTTCTGTGTCCAAGACTAGTAACTGGTACTTAAATGTACTAACTGATGCTTCTTTTGTTTGACTAGTCAGTGGTTTGGGGTTTCTGTTGTGGCTTGGGGAGACAGAGAAGCTCACCTGTATCAATTGCTTTTTTTCAAAGTTTAATACCTGTGGACTTCAAAATGCTCGGTTTAAGGGATGCACTGTTGACTTTTCTTAACATAATTCATGCTTTCTTGTGTTCTAAATATGCTTTCTAGTAACTTTGGGAGTCCTGCCCCATTTTTGTTTTATGAGAAATACCCTCCCTGTTGTTCATGTATATTCTGTCTAAAAATAAACATAACACAAAAAAAATCCAAACCCGAAGAAACCGGTTCAGCTGCAGTCACACAGATCTCTTCTAAGATAAAGAGTTTTGTCACTTCAGCCCTTCTCCCTTTTCAACGTGATTTGTTAATGTTGCCAAACTGGAGGACTCTTTCTGATAACTACTCTGTATGCTATTCTGACCTCTTCTTGTTTCTTTTAACTACTTTATTCATACCTGGAGGGTTTTTTCCTCCCATAGAAACTTTGTTGTTCTAAGAATCTTCTGTGGTGGATGCACCTTTTGTTGAAAGCTGTAGAATGTTCCAAGCAATTAACGTTGGATTTATTTTGAATGGCATGTTACTTTAGCATATCCAGATAAGTCTAAGTAAGTGATTATATCTAAGCTCTGGATTTTTTAAAAGATATTTTTGTTAAAAAATTGTTATCACATGATTCATGACTGCTTGATGAATGATAGTAGCTGCTTTTGGATGTGCAAAAGCTTTTGATATTGAGCCACTTTGAAGAGGCCTTGCATCAGAGATGACCTCCTAATGGGGAAGGAATGCTTCTGTGTTGTTTCAGTGCTTTCTAGAATAAAATTTAGCTGAGGGAGAAGACAATTCTCCTTAGGAAAATAAACCAAACTTTGTAAAAGAGTAAGAACTTTCACTTTTTTCTTGTAAGTATTGCTCTAGTTTCTTGAAGTACAGAAAACATTTAGAAGTATAATTTCTCAAATTGACTGAAGTGCCCCTGTTCTTCTGAAGGATTAATTTTTAAAACAATTCCTAGTTTTATCTCCACCATGTGGAAATACTGCATTTTTTTTTTCTTTCAAACATGGATAAGATCTTTTCCAATCCCTCCAGTTTTGGGGTTTTTAAAAATACTTGTAACGTATCTGGCTATATTAAAGCTATGTAAAGGATAGATGTTCTTTATGAAGATCTTACCAGCCTGCACTTACAGGATATTTAGTTCTGATTGTTAGAAAAAAAATATTATGGTCACCAGTATTGGAAGTATATGGCATTATCTGTTTGCCTTCACAGGATTACGTGAAGGTGTTCCTTGACTGGGGGTGAGGGACAAGGAAGAAAAATACCCTTGTCATCCTTGCAGGCTTTTTAAGAGCAGGATTTACGCTGTCTGATAGTAGCAGTCTTGTGTATGAGAGGTTTCAGTGAATTTGTCCTCTGTCTTCTAAGGTGCTGTCCCTACTTGCATTGAGAAATACTCACAAGCATTGCTGTTTTGAGTCTTCTATTTCGAAGCTTCTGTAATTTCTCATGTGAAGTCTGTAACAGTCCTAAGAGTAAACTGGTTGTAGAACAACCAGAATCCTTTGTTTTCTTTATTGGATATGTAAGCTTTTAAAAAATTGAGTCACTTAAGAGTTCCTGAAAATAAAAGCATTGCCTCAAGCTAAGCATGTTGTTGGCAGGAGCTATGCAGACTTTTTGGTGTAGTTTTTGCCAAAGAATCTAATTCCTGACCTGAAAGATCCCTGTTTCCAGCTGTGAGCTTCATGAACAAATTTTGACAAGCTGATCGTTATTCAAGCAGGATAATTTATTAGACCAAATTCCTGTCCTAATTAGTTTCTTTTTTATTTCTTAAACAAACTTTACTTTGTTTCTATCTTCACTTTCTTCTTAACTAGTTGTACTTTTTGCCAGGTCTACTGGGTTGAGTAGGTAATGCTAAGAAATGGCTGAAGAATGCAAGTGACATGATGTTGCACTGTCTAGCTTAAGTGCAAGGCACCATGTATATGTTACTGTCTAAGAATGTATTAATATCCAATGTGACTGTATTGGTGTATGAAATTGTCTTTGGATTGTGAGGTTCATAAGTCTGGAATACCCAGGGAGAGAATTAAGTAAGTTGGTGCTATAAAAGAACATTGAGTTTGGAGTTGTTTGGCACTTACAGAATCATAGAATCACCAGGCTGTAAGAGATCCATTGGATCATCGAGTCCAACTGTTCCTATCAGACACTAAGCCATGTCCCTCAGGACCTCGTCTACCCGTGCCTTAAACACCTCCAGGGGAGGTGAATCAACCGCCTCCCTGGGCAGCCTGTTCCAGTCCCCAGGGACCCTTTCTGTGAAAAACTTCCTCCTGATGTCTAGCCTAAATCTCCCCTGGTGGAGCTTGAGGCCATTCCCTCTTGTCCTGTCCCCTGTCACTT